>JASANF010011486.1:0-15465 GCA_030248245.1 Trissonchulus sp. WLG1_4
GTGTCCACTTTTGGATGACTTTTTCCTTCCACCGGACACTTTCCTACACATCTGCGGAGACACTTGTCCAGTTTTTTAATCTTTTATCCAGAGCACTAGAACCAAAAACCAGTGACGTCCCCACAGGCATCAACGATAGAACGGGAACGGAATTTAAAAAAAGGCTCGACAATATATACGGAAATTTGGTCAAAATGCAGGCAAATTTCAAGTTAGTAAAACTCAATTTAAAAAAATGACATTGGGCGTTCTCCAATGCTAACATCCGAGCGCCTCCAACGCTAACATCCGAGCGCCGTGAAATCTCGTTGACGCTAACTATAAAGAATAACAGGGTAAACTTACAGAACTCGACCGGGGCCTGCCGCAATGCCCGAGGCCTAAGGCAGTAGCGCGGCCTCTCTTCCTCCGCCGGCTGCTCCACCGGCTCCTGAGCCACCGGTTCCGGCTCCACCGGTTCTTCCGGCTCCACCTCCTCTGGCCCCTCCTCGGCCTCCTGCTCAAGGCCGGACTGGGCTTGCAGCTCGGCCCACCGGTGGTGTCTCTGGGCCCTCTGCTGCTGGCGGAGGCGGAGCTGGTCCATGCGCCTCTTGGCCTGGCGGTCGTGGACCAGCTTTTGTTTCTGGCGAGCCGCCTCCGCCCAGGGTCCCTCAACAACCACACGGCGGGCCTTGCTGGGCCCTGGAGCTTCCTCCCCGGGGGGCGCCGCACCCCGCTTGCCCTTGGCCTTTCCAAACCAGCCGAAAGGGGCTTTGGCCGGGGGCGACGGTGACCCCTCTCCGGACGGGGCAGGTGACGACGGACCCGCGCCCGGAGACCCAGAAGGGCTGAAATAAAAAATATTCACCGGATTAAACGACGCAGAACAGGGCTATTTTTATTTATTCTCAACTTTGCTAGTACTACTCTCCATTAAGCTAGACTAACACAAAGTAACCGTGTACGTAAGCGCCGTATTGAAACCAGCTTTTTGACAGCCTATTATATACTTTACCGGGTCACAAAGTAGGTTTCTGGAAAAAAGGGGTAAAAAATTTTTCTTGCATGTAGACCTATATTTCGCACGCTGAACCAAAGGGCTTAATTATTATACGGCTATAAACATGAGAGACACGTCGCGTGCTCGCAATGACCTGCAAAACATATGACAAGCCTAAACACACGAAAATGTTAAAAACACCATGCAAAAAATGCAACACTGACCAAGCAAGAAATGCACCAAGTTCATACAGATTAGTCACATAACCGCTGCCTTAAGTATCTAGCGATAATACCTGTTTAGTGTTTATCTAGCAAGTTTGACTTAAAAAAATGAAAAAAACTGAAAAAATTAAAAAATATAGAGCAGGCGGTGGAAAAAACCCACCCCGGTTTCGGAACTTGGGTACGTGGTACAGGTCTACAAATCTGCCAGCGTATACTACAGTCCCTGTAGGCAAACGTATATAAGCGGTAACCAAAAGGGGTCTCGCTGGTATTTTTTATGAATCAAAAATTGGACCCCCCCATTTTTGACCCGACATGGCTCTAAGGGAGGTGAATTTTGGAGTCTCATTTCTCAGCACTAAGAGATGCGAGCTCAAATCTAAATACACTTTACGGAGGACTACCCTTTATTCATGACCGCAGTGACAGGTCCCTCCATCTTTCGTACGTGGGGGGCATGACCGAAATTGGACGGGGTAAAAAAACCCATGTGGGGGAAAAACCCACTTTTTGAAAATGGTCTGTTGACGTGGAAAAACCTAATAGCTACTCCAAAAGACTCATGGCAGTGCAAAAAGACGTTTATTGTTAACACAAATGCGCATACTGACACTTTCTAGATAAAATTCTGGAATACGGGCCTAATAGTCGGATTTTGTCATTTTGAGGTCCCTTTGGAGTGGAAAGTAGTATTATCTGGTACTATTGCCAGTTTTTTGTATCTTTTTAATTATAACAGGTTAATTTCTCTTGTTTAAACGCCAAATAACCGAATACAATTAAAATATGGCCGTCACGACCAGTCGTACCCACTTACGGTACCCTCCATGGAAGGGTCGATGGCGTAAAAAGTAGCCATAAAGTGCAGATTTTGCATGTATATATTTGAAACGTAATAGCAACTTTGTAGTTGTTTTCAACATTATCACGGTGTTTTGTTTTCAAATCTGAAAATTCAAAATTTTATAATGGGCTGCGAAGGGCAGTTTTCAAATTTGTCTACCTGACGCCCCATAGCAAATCTAAGTATAGTTTTGGCATCAGGGGCCTCTACTACTCCTAATGCGTGCCATAGCGTTGAAAAACTACCGCTAACACACCTTTCCGGTGATTTCTGGGGTGGGTTTTTTTCCCCACATAGGTTTTTTCCCCAAAATGGGTTTTTTCCCCAGCAAGTTTTTGGCTTCCCGCCACAAAAAGGTGAGAGATAGCGAAATGAAACCGGTTCCAGCGTTTAGAGCAAGGTTAGGCCTACGACAGCTTTTTTTTTGGTTTCCGGTGAAAACGTATAGTCTATGAGCTACATGACGAAATATGAAAATGCGGGTTTTTCCCCGCCTGCTATAAATTCAGCACCTATCGAATTTGAACCAATTTTTTCACCACGTTACAGGTTAACAAATCAGTGGTTACTTATTTAATAATCAGACACACAAAGATAAACTTACTGCAAACTTACTAGACAATTAGGCGGATTGAACGCATCGAAATTCAGCCTTTCAGCCTTAACAAATGGATCAAAGTACAAGCCTATGTTAATTAATATGTATAGAAAAAACATAAACAGCTAGTAACGCCTGTTTCACACGATGGAAAGAAAGCGAGGGGGTCGTTGATTAGATATTTTAATCTGGTTGCTCTGTTTGATTCAGTTAATCTACTCAGTGCAATTAGATGATCTCGTTATCATGCAAAACAAACGTTGTTATTAGCCGAAGCAGTCAAATTGCAAACACTAGCTCAATTTAAGCTTACAAATTTTTAATAGACTTCTTCGACTATGGTATATATACATAATTTTACTGAGAGTGAGCGGGTGACAGGAGGTGCACGCATCGCAGGGAAGGAGCCCCCCAGTTTAAAACTGATTCGTACACTGCACAGTAAGTAGGTAAGTATATACATATATAGGTATATACAGTTACGTATATGTCGCGGCGAAAGTTACCGTTCCGCCAGAGTTACAATTGCTGAATTTGACGGAGAAGCCGGTCAGAAAATGGTCAAGCTAAGAATTCATAATCCCAATTGTTACCGATAGCAAATTAGATATACGTACAGACTAGAGACTACACATGACCAGTGACCACAGATGTACATGGGTCAGGGGTTTCGGTTTTTTAGCGTTTTTGTCAATTCAAGCCCTCGAAACGTCGGGACAAGCCCCACTAACATTTCGAAAATTCCTGGACAACCCCCCCCTAAATCTATATCCCGTGTACATGTATGCAGATAACCATGTCGATATATAGCAGTAGTCGTCAAGTATACAATATATACCATAGTACCCTACATGCATGAAGGGGGGCAACCCTAAAATAGAGGGGCCGGGTGGGAGGGTCCCAAAATTGTGGGTAAAGTAGGATAAAAAGGATACTTTGATTCGAAAAATTTTCAAAATTCAGCATAATTTAGGGTATTTTTCCTCGATCATGGGGGTGAAAATCCCCAAAATTTGGCAGGTGATCCGCCTAAATTTTGACACCGTTACATATATGATAATATCATATATGTAACGGTTTCAAAATTTAGGCCGTCTGGGCCCGATTGCTCAAACCTACAATTGTACCAATTGTATGTGGTATTCGGTTGCGCAGACTTACAATTGTTCCAATCGTAACAATTGTGAAATTTCACAATTGTTACAATTGTAACAATTGTAATCATTTTCATGCATATTTTATATGCCAAGCTGTTCAAACGCTTGTGAAATTTCACAATTGTTACAATTGTAACAATTGTGAAAATTTTTGAAATTTCGTTCTATTTCCAACAAATGTTCTAAATCGGGTTGCGCAGAAACATTTGTAAATCCAGATTTGTAACAATTGTGAACAATTTCTTTTAGTGTTTTTTCTTCCGTCAGTGTTTTTAAATGATATAATGATATAAATATTCTTAAGTTTTAGTTCATTGTTTTAATTTTTTATTTACATAAAAAGATTTCTAAGATTATTGTCAACAATTTGAACTAATTTTTGAGTCTTTTAGTAAGCTATATCATGACCAATTTAACTTTAACTTTTGCCACTTAGTTATCACAAACGTTTGTAAATTTTCACAAACATTTGTGAAATTTCACAATTGTAACAATTGTAGCTTCGATCATGCACATTTTATACACCAAGAGACTTACAATTGTTACAATTGTAACAATTGTAGCTGTGCAACCCAAAAATTTCACAATTGTTACAATTGTAACAATTGTAAGCAAAAATTGAATTAAATTTGATATTTTTCACTTACAATTGTAACAATTGTAATCTCAAAATATTTCACAAGTGAATTTTTATATGCACATTCCAAGGACGATCTTACAATTGTTACAATTGTAACAATTGTAGCTCTTGCTAAAACTTACAATTGTAACAATTGTAACGCTTGTAAAATTTCACAATTGTTACAATTGTAAGACTTGTAATGTTGAGCAACAGGCCCCTGATGGTAAGATTGGCTACTTTTTCAAGTTAAAGATTTAGAATAACAATTAGTTGCTGATAGAATTGAAAACAATTCTGACAACTCTTAGACATCAAATCTGTCTTCGGTTCGGCAAATGCTACATAAATGCAGGCCCAGACAAGTCAAGAGTTTTTGATTTCGTTACAATAAGCACAAAAAATAACAAAATTTGAAACAAACTGTGGTTTATCAATACGCTATATGACTTGCCCATAGCTTTGAACACAATGCGTATTTCCTCCTAGACACGTATAGACACTATTTAGTATATGCATCCTTTGCCAAAACGGATTTTGCGGATCACATATTTGGTTAATAACACGACTTAAATTAAGCTAATGCCATAATATACTTATCAATGAAAATGTTTGGTAGCACATTCAAGTGATCACGGCATAGGTAGGTTATACGTCATTCTGGCGTCGTGCTTACTAACCAAATGAAAGCTAAGTTTGATCCGAAAATTCGTTTTCCGGGCGCATTCCTTTACAGAATTAAAGTAGTTATATATTTTAATAGGACTAAACTAATTAAAAATCATGCTTAAAACAAAATTCTAAAATTATCAACATGCACGTTTTTCATCAGACTAAATTGACATCGCTGTAATCAGCTAGTAGCTTATCAATATATTGCCACTGACTTCTTTGAAGCCCCAGTCTGCAGTTATTCGTCCAAACTTGGGACTAAAACAAGTCTACTCTATTTATTCCGCTAAAAAAATGGCCCTTAATGCTTCCAGCTTACTTTTGCTGTATAAGCGACCCAGTGAAAGTTGAATTTCCAAAACGGGCCATCATGTCTGATGAATATATATACTGGATATACCAGGATAACGGAGCAAAATCGGCATTAATATACGGACAAATACGGTCAGGGGCTCACATGATCTAGGCTTGGGACTGAGACTGAATAAAGCAACGCTGGAGCAGCAGATATTCGATCAATAATAGCTGATTAAATATTGCTGGATCAGTATAATATAATCCCAACAGTCCAAGACAGTCGCTACCAGACATAGAATAGCAAATGAAATATATACCAGGCCATCGTCGATATAGCATCATCCTCGTCAGGGCTAAAAAGCGCATCACAAAACTGTGATTTTTAACATATTTCAAATATTTATACCATTATACCAGCGAGCTCAAAATATTAGCTAATATCAATGGCACTCAAGCTAGTTCAAGTCATTGTTGTAAACAAGCTAAAAGAACTATTTCTATATATAAATTCATAATATCTATATCCGGTGGCAACTATATCCAAATTTTGATTAATGAAATATTAGACTAAATATGCCACATCCACGGGCGTACCCAGGGGGGGGGGGAGGGGGGAATCCCCCCGAAATTTTTTCCCAGTAATTTTTTACACAAGGGTCCGGTACCCTTGGTAACGAAATACCCTTTGATATTTCTGGTCCGGAAAAAACTCTGATACGTCTTTTAATTGACCAAATTTAGCCTAAAAATCAAAAATTCCCCAGTTTTTTTTGCCGCCCCCAGACCCATACGACCCTATGGCTTACTATTCCTATGCATGTATGCACGAGTACATTATGCTGCATTTGCATGCCTACACGAGTATATTATGGTACTTTAGTTGTGTAATACACGGTCTGATGAGACGTTACCGTCTTTTGTTTTAATTTTTCTGTCGGGAAAAATTTCTGATACGTCTCCAGTTGAACAAATTCGGTCTAAAAATTGCAAAAATTGCCAATTTTTGTCTGGGGGCCGCCGCCCCCAGACCCCTACAACTTTGTTCTGTAGTGGTGTACACGTTTTTAAGGCGTCTTATATGTGTTAAAATTGCTAAAAAGTGCATTTCAACCCATTACAAAAAATCTACAAGTCATTCCCCACCCCCCGAAATTTTTTTCTGGGTACGCCACTGGCCACATCGAACTACTAATTATTTGTTTGTTATATTATATACCTAGTAAATGATCATACCTGAAGCTTAGAGGAGCCTTATATAAGTAATGGGAACATAAAAAGGACAAATAGAAATACGCATTGTGTTACAGCTACGTATAGCAGAGAAGCATCTTTATCGAGACGAGCAACTAGTCTTTTTTTTCTAAGACAGCGAGCAACCAGACAAAGTTTGACGTCCAAAATAAAACAGTCCAACCAAACCTATTTCAGAGTTCAGCAACCATTAAAGTTGTTTAGACTATGCAGTTTATACCCGTTACGTATAAATTAACAAAATGTACGTACAGCAGCACAAAAAGGAACCGTGGCCGTTGATAGCATATAGCATATAGAAATAATACTTCTAATAATTTAATCGACCGCTAAAAACAGCAGCCTTATCAATTTTAATAGAATAACTCCGGGGTGATGGCAGCGGATACAATCTGGGACCTGTTGCTCAGCTTAACAAGTCTTTTACAAGTCTTACAATAGTAACAATAATGTAAGTGTAAAAACAAACATTGAATAAATGTCAACATACGTATTGTGCGACTTATATCACACACATCTACAAAAAAAGACCTATTCCACACAAATAATCTGCAAATAAGTTACGTAATTGATGATGGTTGCTAAAAAAATCAAAAATTGTGTTTAAAACGAATAAAAAACCCTAAATAAAAGTGAACAGATTCCTAGCGCTTCGTGGGAGAGGATCTACCCCACCCCCCGACCCCAATCCATCATCGGCTAGACACATCGATGACGTTGTAAGTTGCTCAGACATCCAAAAGCACGGGTTTCGATAAGCCATTTGCACGGAAGTATCTGAAAAGTGAAATTCTAGCATAAATTAACATTATCAAATGATTTTTTGGTGTGTATACATATACATAGCAAAAACAAATAAAGTGGCTACTTATTACATATGACATTCAAATGCGAGAGTTAAGCAAGCTCTCTCAGCTGCCCAACAAATTGCTCACCACCATTCTGATATACAAACTCAGACAGCCTCTTTATTGGTTTGTGAATCAATTTCTAATAAACTCATTGGTTTACAACCCCTAAGACAGTAATTCAGTTAGAAGACATTTCTTCGCTAATGTTAAGCTCGTACTACACATCGGCAGCTGGAATCTGGAAGGATGAAAAATTGTCTGTCCATCGGAAATGGGGGCAGTGAGCGCGATTACAACCGGATTCTGATAATTTTAGGGTGATAATGTGATCGGGGCAGGCAGCATACATGGGCGAGGGGGTATTCCACCCAGAAGGTAAATTCACCCTCCTAGACATGTGCTCCACGTTCACCCTTTCCCTTCCCCCTGAAAACCTAGAAAGTGGCAAGTGACTCACGAAGAAAAAGCAAAAACGGTGACTAACGAAGAAAAAGAAATATATAGTAAGGGGGAGAACCGCACCCCCCCGCCAATATGGTTCCGTAGGGTGGGCAGTATGAATGAGTGGTCAAAGGTGTTGTGCTCTGGGCAGGTGAAAACACCACCGAACCCTAAACTGCCAAAATTGACAAATGACCTAACGGCGAAATAATTTTTGACGAGAAAGAATCCATGTTTTGTGAACCAACGAGTTTAGTCAGAAATACTGGATGCAGTGCAGTGTGGGTAGTGGGTACTGTGATCGTGATAGTTAGTATTAACATTTTAACAGTAAATACGCAATACGGTCACACCAGTACAGATATCAATATTAAAGCCCGGTAAATACCTTCTCTTGTCTATGTCTTTTTGTTACAGTCAATTCTAAAAAACGGCTCCGTCTAATCTGGCGATACTTTCGCAAAAACTAAGTGTTATGAAATTGAGTTTGTATGCAAAATGGGGCTAAAATAGTTTAGTCTATTTGTCCACATAACAAAAGCAGTCATGGTTATGTTAGGTCCTTAGGGACAAGTATGAACCGGCTTGCAGTGTTTGTGCTTGACCGCACCATCAATCATGGGCATTGCTGACGGGCTATACGCACCCTATATAATCAGATTCAGCGGACTGGGCTTAGTTGTGTCAACTATTGATACAAAAAGCAAAAAACTGGCATATTAATAAACTATCATGGAAGTGAATTTCAACTAATGCAATATCGTCAACTGAAATAAAACCTAATCCGCTAAATCCCTTCTGGACACGCTTATCTAAACGTACCGGGGAGCCTCCTCCTCTTGTCGCCGCACCTCTTCTTCCAGCCTCGCTGGACTGATCCAGCTGAAACAAATTTAAACCAATATAATAGCCGTACTGAGTAGAAACAATTTTTTAGAAAAAAATCAAACAATTAATCTATCAAAATGCAAAAATTATCTACATTTCTTCAAACTTATACGTACTAAATAAACTCAGCTTAAGTATGATTTTCACAAAATAGTATACACATGATGATTCACATATATAATTTCTGTCGGAACTACCATCTGAAGGTTCAGCCACAAATGCAAATGAGAATATAAATAGCCCCCTCCCAGCAAAAAGGATCCAGGGCAACCGACTACCCTTCACACTTGACCTATAGCAGGCGGGAAAAAACCCCACCCCATTTTTGGAGGGAAAACCCACCCCGGGTCCGGCACTTGGATACTTGGTACACGTTCCAAAAATTACCAGCGTATAGTACACGGTATAGATAAAGGTAGCAAAAGGTAAAGACGTGATTTATGGGGTGAATTTTCTTCCCCACATGGGTTTTTTCCCCATAATGGGTTTTTCAACAGCAAGTTTTTGACTTCCCGCGAAAAACGGTACGAGATAGCGGAACGAAACCGGAACAGCATTTAGAGGAAGGTTAGGCCTAGGCCTGGGTTAGGCATCAGGGGCTTCTACTACTCCGAAGACGTGCCATGGCGTTGAAAAATTACCGCTAACACACTTTTCGGGTGATTTATGCAGTGGGTTTTTTCCCTACACGGGGCTTTATCCCCCCAAATGGGTTTTAGTCCCCGGCAAGTTCTTGGCTTCCCGCCAAAAACGGTATATAGGAGATAGCGGAAAGAAACCGGTTCCAGCAGTTAGAGGAAAGTTAGGCCTACGTAAGATTTTTTGGTTTCCCGTGAAAACGTATCTTATAGTCTGTGAGCTACACGATGAAATATGAAAAAGCGGGTTTTATTTTTCCTGCAAGCTATATAGAGACAAATCCCTCTCTGGGCTGCTGAGAAAACAGTTACTCTGAAACTCCGCCCCAGATTTGATATTCCGGGACAAACAACCCCCTCAGATTCGACCATTCGGAAAAAGCCCCATCCTTGGTGCTAAAAAGTGTCCTGGATTTCAAAAAGGCAAATTAATCAAAAATGCAAACATTTTCAATATTTGAAAAATATTTCACATTTTAGGCAAAATAGAAAAAAAATTGCGTTTTTGTTAGTTCAAGTCCCCCAAACGTCGATACAAGCCAACCTACAATTTCAAAAATTCGGGACAAGCTCCTCCCAGACTGAAATCTAGTGTACATGTATAAGCACGGCACAAGCATGAACCACCCTTCACTACTGACTACGTGCTTGCTCTCACATTTCTTCAAAAACTAAAACCAAGTAATCATACGTAGTTACCGTTTGCTGGATTTGGACGAGCAGGGGGTCGGGGAAGGCGTTCGGAGCCTTTTTCTGCCCCCATCCGTCTTGAGGCTGAAAAAACAAGTGTATATATATATATATATATATATATATATATATATATATATATATATATATATATATATATATATATATATATATATATATATATATATATATATATATATATATATATATATATATATATATATATATATATATATATATATATATATATATATATACCTAGCATATATATGCAAGCACTACTGAGGTGATACACTACTTTCACGTCATATTAATACCTAGCATATATATGCACTACTGAGGTTCAAGACATAGTGCTCAACTGACGGGTGGGGTGTAACTCCCCCTTCAGTTCAAGACCCTGTACTCAACAGAGGGGGTACCCCCCTAAGTTCAAGACCCTGTACTCAATAGAGAGGGGTGCCCCACCCTCTTCAGTTCAAGACACAAGAAAGGCCTGTTCTATGTTTTCAACTGAGGGGGTACCCCTCCTCAATTCAGCACATCAGCAAAGGGCATTTCTCAGTGTCTTGAAATGGTACGGGGGGGGGTAGCCCCCTCTGTTGAGTACAGTGTCTTGAACTGCGGGGGGGTCACCCCCGCCCCCTCAGTTGAGCACTATGTCTTGAACCTATGGAGGGGTACACCCCCCTCAAAACGTATATAGCCTATATTGCGCTCCGTATTGGACGCAGGCTTCCAGCTTTGATAGGACTGAGAGAGTGTCATACTCTTCCTATTATGTACTTTTGATTATACATTGAGAAAAGCATGGAAAACAATGTTTTCAAGGTGATCAGACGAGGTTTGACCAGTTATGGCTACTAGGTGAATCTGACAGCAAAACTAATACACCCTGCAACGCACAATACAGGGTTTAATATATTCGCATACAAAACGACAGAGTTCCGTCTTGGCTGTACTGGCCATAGGTAGCTATAACCGTCTTGGCTGTACTGGCCATAGGTAGCCTACCCCCATAATACACGTGAATTGCCTTCCGAGCCCCCTCCTCAGCGCTACAATTACACGATTGACTCCAAAATATAGCAGATGCACTATAGCACCACTACACTACCCTACACGCAAGAGACGCAATACAAGCTACTTCACTTGCGTGACTTAAGTTGGTTAGAAATTTTTCGGAACCCCCAAAAACGGGGTTTCCCCCTCCCAGAGACTGAACGGCGACTGGATTGAAAACTGAATGTGAAAAACATAATATAATTGCAGCAACCCCACGAGCTTCCGGTCAGATAGAGCTGTTGAAAAAAGAGCAAACGTGTCCAGCTTGTAATAATACGTAATTCTTCATAATATCTAGACTCGAAGAATCTGTACAAAATTCTGCCGGCGTATAGCAGTCTACTAGGCGGCTACACACACCAAATTAAATTAAACGTCATTCGATTTGCATATAATTATCTTAAATTAAAAAAATTAAATTTAACTAGTCGGGTGGCTACAACGGGTTGCCGACAGTGGGTAGAGAGGACCCTCTATTCTAAGCAAAAGACCCACTATTCTAGGTAGAGGACCCTTTGATCGCGTTCAGGAGCTCAAAGTACCCCCCTTTGATCGCGTTCAGGAGCTCAAAGTACCCCTAGAAACATCAAAATCTCAATTTCGAAAATTTGACCCCTTTGGCCCCCCTTTGTCAATTGTGACAAATTTGGCTGCAAAATCTGGTGATTCGTAATGAAATTATACGTGTATTCATTACGAATCACCTGATTCAGTACTGACAAATCTCACAATTGTGGGCCTGTGAGTTTATTGAAACGGGGCCCTTGGGGCATGGTACCCTAGCCTAGGGTCCCTAGGGAGGGGAGCTTGGCGGGGTTCACGAGCGTTATAAGTAAAAATGAACCCCGGATTTGTGTTCAGGGGGCCAAAATACCCCTAGAAACATCAAAATCTCAATTTCGAAAATTTGACCCCTAGGACCCCTGGACCCCCTAGGGGGGATACCCCGAGGGGGTCATTGGGGGGTCCAGGGTGGTCCTAGGCAAAAATGGACCTCGGATTTGTGTTCAGGGGCTCAAATTACCCCCAGAAAGATGAAATCTCAATTTCGCAAAATTTGACCCCCGAGGACCCCCTCATTTTTGAGGGTCACGTGACCCGGTCCCCTGTGAGGTCACGGGGTCACCAAGGTGGGGGGCACAATCACTCAAGTGGGGGACCCTTCCACCAAAGCTTGGTTCATTGACTATTTCATACTAAAAAGTGACAACATAAAACGACAAAGGAAGGAATAATAATAATAACAGACATTTCAGACACAAAAGGGTTGCCTTTGCTTCGCAACTGGTCGGCAACCCAACAATCCGCATTCAGTGGATTTTCACCTACTCTAGGGTTGGGAAACCCTGATTAAACATTTTTACCTGGCTTTTTCTTTTTCCCTCAGTTCCGCTTCCAAAGCTTTAATCAGCTGAGGACAATTCAAATTGCCCGCCGGCTCCCACGTGTTGTACTCCTCGCCATAGCCTTGCCATTGAACCAGATACTCAATCTAAACACAACAATTTATATGACAACCACGAATGTTCGGATGCTGCCTACAGAGATGCGGACTGCTGAGACTAGACCATAGATGCACAAGATGCACATAGGGGAGCGGGGGAAGGAGGTGGTATCCACCCCCGCCCCCTCACGGGGGTCGGCACCCCCCATCAGACACCAAGTACCTCCCCCTTCCCCCACACCCCCCTCCCCTCTGACTGCAGAAAATTTGTGCCAAAATTGAGTAAAAAATCGAACAATCGAAAAAAATTTCCCACAGCAGAAGACCCAAAAAAAAAAAAAAAACAACACCCCCCCCCCACCAAAAAACTTAATTTCACTTACTCCATATTCAAACATTTGGATATAATCCCCTCAATAAGAACCCCCCCAAAAAAAAAACACACTTTTCAACAAAAGCAAACAAAAACAGCAAAAAAAACCCGACGAGACCAACCAGAACACTTACTCCATATTAATAGTCTGTGTCTGTTCAACTGCGGACATCTACAGCCATGGTTTTTTGCGAACATCTAAGCCTCAAGCAGCTAGCACTAGTTATCATACGTGGGCAGCTAGCGAATTTTGGGGGGTTGAACCACCGGGGGTGGGAATGGTGCGGTCGTGCGGAGCAACTTGTCCGCTCATTTTCGCTTCGTGAGTCACCATTTTTTGCCTTGTGAGCCACACCGTTTTGTCGTCGTGAGCTACTTCCAAAACATTTTGTGGGGAGTGAAGCACCTACCTGGGAAGCGGAGCGAGTCTGCCTTCTAGGGGGGAGAACCCCCCCAAACCCCCCCCCCCCCATGCCCATGTATAGTCATGATGCAGAAGGTTCGAAACAACAAACGGCAGTTAATGTTAGTATAGTCAGAGGGGGTAAAAAAATACGATCAAAAACATGGGGTAAAAAATACACACCCCTCCAAGAAAAACCCCAACAGGTGCCTGTTGAATACATACAAACCAAGCACTACTAGTTCTACATCCCTTCAACGTACTACATAGTCATGATCTGTCTTCAGCAGTTCAGCTTAAAATATGAAGCTGACAAAATCATGCACCCAAAATATGGCTGATTGTACAAGGGCCAACATATAAAATTTTCACAAGCTTCTCTTGTCGCGGGGTCTAACTGTTTTCCGACACTAGCTGCGCATATGGCATAGTCAACTACCCTTCTTTCAAACCGCGCATGGTTCTTCCCTATTGGTACAGGTTGGCGCCTACAGGAGCCATATTATTTTTGCCCCCCATTTTTGGTCGATTTGTGGGCAAAATACGGATACTTTGTGCCTTCATGTCGTGTTTTTAAACCAAAACAATTTCATTTGCTTAAAAAAGTAAGCACAGGAAGGTGCTATATACGGCCTTCAAGTGTCCCACAACCACCGACTGCTAACAGAGCGGTTCCAGCTACATAAGGGTGTTCAAATGATGAGCTTAGCTACATAAATACACAAACAGACGCACATATGCCTAAGTTGCAAAAAGATGATAATATTGGTTATTCACTCTTTAAAATACAAAATCTGGAAAACAATTTGTGGTACACTGTTTTAATAGTGACAGCATTGAAGAGAAATTTAACTAATTTGAGGAGAAATGTAACTAATTTAAGACTGTATTTAAGTATGCAAAAACAATCAAGCAGGGCGTCGCCACAAATGTTGGCGTTCCGCGGTACAATGCTTACGTCAAATAATTCAGTTTACCGCAAAGAAATAATATATACGTAGACAGAAAATATTTTGACAAAATTTTTCAAAAAGAGTGTAGTGTAAAAAGCATATATATAGTTGTGGTGTTATTGGGGCTTCAACAGTGGCCTTTTCTTTTATGCGCGAGTTTAATTAAAAAATTGGGTAGGTTTGAGTTGAGTTTCATAACGGTTGAAGCTTTGGTCTGCGTTCTTGGGATGGGTCAGAATCCACCCGTATTTTTCCCCGCGACAGCATTTTTTCCCCAAAATGGGGTTAAAAAATACGTTTATTTTTCGATTTCCATAAAATTAGTAATGCGGAGAAAAGTTTAATATGTGGTTTTGTAGAGCAACTCCGCGAGGTATTGTTGGAAAAAAGTTTGCCCGAGAAACTTAATCCAGAAAAGCAAAAAACCTTGTATATACTCATATTTTGCATGTTTTACCCCATCTGACTAATATATACCTGGCGTTTAGAGCCCCGCTTGACCAGACGTTTCTTCAGAAGCTTTTCCACAGCATATTCCTTGCTGGTCGCCGACTCGATTTCAATCGCGGCTTCGTTTGAGCAGGAGCGTTCTCCTGAATGAGATCTGGTGGACCGACTGTGCGGTGCTGATTTATCTAGAGCAAAAAAAGTAAAGCAATACATTCCGACAATAACCAGATTTACAAAGATACTCACAAAAGTTAACTGCTGAACGTCCCACACCAAAACTCAATTATTGGACACACATCTCAACAGGAATCCTATCTGCAATAATAATAATAATGTCCTCAATTATTGGACACACATCTCAACAGGAATCCTATCTGCAATAATAATAATAATGTCTTTATATACTGTTTTTGTTGTTATCACTGTTGTCAAGTATATATGGGAGTATATATATACAAGCTTCACTAAGTCTTACAGTCTCATGTATGAAAAAGAGGGATGGGGATATATACGCCAGCACCCCCTACAAGAAATGTAGGGACTACTAGTACGAGGGTTCTTAAAGTTTGGGCAAAATTTGGTTAAAGTGGCACCTTTTTAGAAAATAGCATTTTACAAAATTTTG
>JASANF010011489.1:0-27051 GCA_030248245.1 Trissonchulus sp. WLG1_4
CCTTCAACTAGGCGGATACACACACCAAATTAAAAGTCATTCGCCTGCATATATTTTAAGTTATTAAAAAATTAAATTTCAAAAATCCGCATTGAGTGGATTTTCTCCTATTCAAGGGTTGGGCGCTGTCGCGCCAACTCTGATTACTCGGCATGGTCGCAGCTATCAATTTCCAAGAAAAATAGTACTAGCTGCAGCAATTCACTGGTAGGAGTAGTAAGTTCAGTTTCAAATATGAAGGAAAATACTAGTGTAAGGCTTCACCTGGGAGACCCTCCCTTACTCCCTATTCACACTTCCACTCACCTTTTAACATTTTACATTTCTGAATTAACGCTCATAGCAAGAGTACATAATAGCTTCTCACTCTATATAGAAGATTCAGAACTCATTCATTCTATGCAACATGTGACTGGCCAATCAGAAGCGAGCTTCTATTCTCTGATTGGCCGACGCCTGTGCACGTGCTCCAATCATAAAACGGGATAGGGATAAAGGCTAATAACTCATTATTTATTCATAGTCTGCTTGTAAAAACATTAAAAAAGGTTTGCAAATAACTTTGGGGATATTTTGGCAAACTTTCAGCAAAATTGATTGAGAAACTTTGAAGAAATTCAGAAAAGTTTATATCTCAAAAGTTTCTCAATCAATTTCGCTGAATGTGTGCCAAAATATCCCTAGAGGTATTTGCAAACCTTTTTTAATGTTTTTGCAAGCAGACTATGAATAAATAATGAGTTATTAAGCTTTTAACTCTATCTTAATGCTTATCAACGCATCAGCGATTATATACTAAAGTGTGTTACGCAGGGAATCTACGCGCTGATTGGCCAGTCACATGTTGCATAGAATGTCAACATGTAGGCTGAAAACGACCAGCGCATCTGCCTGTGCTAGAACACAGGCACGCTGGAGAGTGTCTCACTCTTCTTCTACATAGAGTGAGACGCTATTATGTACTCTTGCTCATAGTAATTTAACATTATGTACGTACTCGCTTTCTTCTGTGTATGTACGCTTGGCACAGTTTACTGTAAAGTAGCTCCTAGGATTAATTGTCAGTGTGGTGTGTGTGTGAAAGTGCCCTGGGTGGCGGCCCGTGTACTACTCTCTAATTATCTGTTATTTTTCCACTGTCCTAAGCCTAAATGGCCAGTTATTCTACCTTGTGTTTATTTCATTAAATCCGTCTAAATTCTATCTGTGTTTGCGTCCGTTTTGGGCAGTTCAGGCTTAGAGCCCTGCCAGCTCAGATTCCTTGTAGTCCCCGGGCAGTATCGGCCTAGAGAGGCCCTGCCACCTCTGCGTTCCGTATGCGCCGTGATCTGCCCCACAGCCGCTCACTCAGGAAGCCCATTCAGGCTTAGCGGGCGGGAATTATTCTGTGATCTGCGCCTACTGCGCCTTGCCCCGTAGACTAGGTACGCCCTATTCCCGTCGGTGTCCGGCAACCCCGGTCCACACGGAAGACCCCGCTCATCATACCTGGAAGCCCCGCTGGCGGTATGGTTAAGGCTAAGGGCGAGGGATGACTCTCCCCTAAAGCTGGGACCTACCGTTCCCGCTTGGGCCATTCGTAGGTGCGGCAACGAGTCGCCTTACACTAGGGCATTAAAGTTTACTCTAGAAAGACGACTACGATGACTTCGAGCCACGTAGCAAATATTCGGTGGCTCCAATAAACTACAAGAATACTGTTTATCTGATATATACTACAGAAATAACATTTTCAAAAACTCAATCTGAAACGGCAGGCTTCAATTTAGCTACAGTAAAGAACATTTCGATTCAAAAAACATTTTATTCACAAAATTTGATAAAACCGTCAATGCTGGTCGAAAAACAGTCAAACGTATCAAATCTTGGTAAATTACCATAAATTTAACATCGCCCAAGGAGATTGAATCAGTGACCAAACCGCGTCTTTTGAGTGCTTCAACAATATCATTTAAATGGCAATCCTAAAGCATCAATACCAACATCACTGACAATTCCACAAATCCTTTTGCTAAACCTCGGGTGGATTTCACAAAGGTTGTTTTACTAAACCATGGTTTTACGTACGTTTTTATATGATTGGTACATAATTTCATTACGAAATATAGCCTGATTCGCTACGAATTTCGTAGATTTTCTTAAACCATGGTTTCAGCTCAGCTGAAATTTCAGCAAAACAGAGACCTGCTGTGCTGTGCGCAGCTGTTCAAATTTCAACTGCGCTAAAACCATGGTTTAAGAAAATTTCCGAAATTAACGAACGAATCAGGCGACACTTGGTAATGAAATTATGTACAAATCATAAAAACGTACGTAAAACTATGGTTTAGTAAAACCGCCTTTGTAAAATCAAGAGTACTTAATAGGCCCACTCTATATTGAAGAAGAGTGAGACACTCTCCTTCCTGCCTGTGTTCTAGCGCAGGCAGATGCGCTGGTCGTTTTCTGGCTACATATTGCCGTTTTGTGCAACATGTGGCTGGCCAATCAGCGCGTAGATTCTCTGCGTAACACACCATACTTTAGTATATAATCGCTGATGCGTTGATAAGCATTAAGATAGGGATAAAACATTAATAATTCATTTTTAATACGTTATTTAGGTGCTAAAACATCACAAAATGTTTGCAAATATATGTTGGTGGACATTTTGGCAAAATTTCAGCGAAATTGATGAAGAAATTGAGAAAAGTTCATATCTGAAAACCTCCAGCCTGAAAACGACCATCACATCTACCTGTGCTAGAACACAGGCAGGAAGGAGAGTGTCGCACTCTTCTTCAATATACAGTGAGACGCTATTATGTACTCTTAGTAAAATCCACCCGAACTCTGAAATTTCTCTCGTCTTCTATACGAATGCATGATTTTCAAAATTCTAATCTAACAAATAGGAAGTCACACTACAACTGAAATTTTGCACGAATAATGGTTCACAAACTTTAATGTTATTAATCATCAATTAATTGACTTACTCAATTTCAACAATACCATTTTCTTTTTAATCCCGAAAAATATTTAAAAAAATTAAATATGTAATACTGCTATTGCAACAGTTTGTTGTCTGAGAGTTAACCAGATGAGTCTCACGAACATTTTTCTTTGATCTCGACGTGTAGCCGGGGTGTGTGACGAGAATATCCATGTCACCAGACTCTGCGGCGCCACGACGGTAACTCCCACAGACCGTCATCGTATACTCGCCGTCAAGCTCCAACACTGTCTCACGGACAAGCTTCTGAAACAATAATTGAACAAGCAGAATAAGCCACATTTCTGAAAATATACATACAGAAAAGATAACGTCTATGACTGATTATTTATTACCAAAAGACAAAAAAAAGACAATTACCAGCATAAAATCCAAAAAAGGACATACTATACTATGTATTTTATCTGAGTCAAACCCTGAGAGAATCTAGTATCTACCAATAATTACTAATGCAGCTGGCCTTTTTGGAATAGCTCTGTTTATTTGCCTTCGTCTTTGATATGTTACGTTAGAGAAGCCAACCAACTATACTAATTCAAAGTGTACCAAATGGATGCTTTATGTTGAAGACAATACATGTAATAATCGTAAAAGAGTGCCGTACGGCGTACAGCCTGATATGCGATTGTGAATACAAACCAGAACAACGTCCCTATTTCCTTCAGGACAATAATTAATGTAAATCGGGCTTATGCGGAATAAAAATAAACTGATTTAGTGGTTTCGATAATTTGAAATTAAGAGCATTATAAGGTCCATTGAAGGAAACGCAAAATCCAGCTGTACGGAATCGCTCAAACATTTCAAGTCGACAAACTGCAAAAACTATTCCTTTCAAATCGTTGAAAAAATTTTGGAAACTACTGATCATAATTTGGACAAACAAAACATGATCGAACACGAAAAATACTGGATCAAAGAACTACGCACGAAACAACCCTATGGTTCAACCACAGTTATTAGCGGAGAAAATCATAACGTCGCGACGCTCCGGAGTTTCAATAGATAAATTTTCATCAGATAAATTCATGTCTAAAGGCTGTAAACGACCTCGAAGAGTTCGAAGAAAGCAGTAGTTTCCAAATTTTCTAGAGTACTTAATATATTCTCACAATACTGACAATCTGGGTTTTTTTGGGCCAAAACGTTAGCACTGGCGAAAATTATTGAGAGTTTGCTAAAACTTTTTGGTCGTTTTAGATAATTTGCTAAAACAAATTTGGCAGAAAAAATTTCTGATAACTCTCCTTTTCACCTAATTTTGTCCAAAATTCAAAAAATTTTCCTATGCGTCCCAAATTGACCGTTTTTTGCCATTAGACGCAAAAAATTCTTTGTGACTACAATTTACACACATCTGCAACAATGTTTCACATAATATAGTGATCCCGTATTTTATGTTTCTGTTGTTCAATTTTTCCTGCCGCCGCCTCAGCGGCGGCAGGTATTTATATTGCTTTTTACATTTCTCTGTATTTGGGAGCAGAAGCATACTTAACGTGCTAAGTTGTCATCAATGCGGGTGCCAAAATTTTAATTTTACATTTAATTAGAAAATTATATTACTAATTAACACGTTGAATGCAACAAAAGTAAAAGTGTGATTTTTGAAGTTCTTGAATTTGTTGTTAATATATTTAATACGATTACAGGACAGGATTGTGAAGTTTTAAGCTTGTGACCCTCTTGGCCATAATTTGAAACTATCGTTGCTGTGTTGCCATAATGTAATCCAAAACATAAAATTTTTTACAAAAGGTCCGCATGCTAGTATCCAAAACATAAATTATGGCTTGAAAATTGTCGAACAGGGGGGTTGGTGGCAAAAAGACTTTCTAAATTGTTCTTTTGAAAATAATTACTTGATGAATAAAATTTTTTTATTAATCAATAATTAACTACCCTAAACAAAAGATAAATGTAATAATTCAGTTTAAAACTTACCAATATTTTGACACAGTAACCCTTATTCACACATTCATAAAATGTAAATCATACCCGTTCGTGAAAAATTTCAAAATAATTGATTCAGGTCCACTACAAAGTTGTTGAAACATTTATTTTTAACAGCATTTAAGCTTACATTGTTTGACGTCTCCGTAGCGCAGTGGGCTAGCGCTTTGGTTTCATAACCGACAGTTCGCTGGATCGAGCCCAGTCGGGACAAATATCCGAAAATTTTTTTTGAACAATTTTTCATTAAGGTCACTATATATCTGTATCTGTCCGCACTGTTTCATACGTATGCTTTTCATCTGTATGATTAAGCTGTCAGCAAACTTTTGGCACTTTAAAAATTTTGCAAAAATAGGTTGACAGACAAGTATTGCACTAAGTGTGATTAGCTGCATTTGGAATAAAATTTTTGAAATGTAATTTATTTAAAAGGTTGAATGGGATAGATTTAATCTAAATGAACTGGCTGTGGCTGAAATAATCTAAACCAGCACGCTAGATTTGTAATGAAGTAATAAGTATTTTTCGCTATCAATGAGTTGTACACCGTATCCAAAATATTATTAATTTTTGACTTTACCTTGATCTTCTAAGGACTGAGTAATTAATAGTTTATGAAAACTATTTTTAATCATTGTAAACTTTTTACGCGGCAGGGTCAAACTTTGTGTAAGTACTAATTGGTGACAGCAAGAAATTACTGTAAAAATTTGCATGAAACTGCTGCTTGTTTAACTAACAACCTGCGTAATATATGGGGGTCTGGGGGCGAGAGCCCCCAGAAGCTGGGCGTTTTTTTGGATTTGGAACACATATTCTTCCTTTTGAATCTCACTTTTTGGTGGCCAGGTTGGCCACCAGCCCAAAATTTTTAGCGGCCAATCCATAATTTTAGTGGCCATGGCCACCAATTTGGCCCAAAAAAAAACACTGCTTCGTTTACTGAAAATTTTCACAAACCACGTTGGGAGAGACATTCCGATCCGTCAAACATATTGTGTAGTTCGAAATAATTCAGAAAAAGTTTCGGCCTCGCCCTGGTAGCTGCTACAATGCCAATCAGACACTTGCTGGTTCATGCGGTTCAAAAACGCTAAATTACGACACCTTGCATATATCAAGAAATTGTGCGACATGTGCCATTGCTTTATGGCATTGTGTGACATTTGTGTCAATAAAAATTCGCTAAAAGTTTTTCTAGGGGCTGCCGCCCAAAGACCCCCGCGACTATGTCTTTTACTTACTTTTCTTTGTTATTACTATTCACCAAAGACAAACCAAAGCAATGGTAGTGTATTATAATTAGCATACTATTCTGTTGTTCTTGATTACGGAAATTAAATTAAAAAAGCTTATTGCATGTCTACAATAGTATACATAATCTTATGCTGTATTTGCTTGTGTAGTACGAGCATATTATATGCACTGCCTGATGTGACGTTCGCATCTCTTGTTTTAATGTTCCTGTCGGAAATTTTTTTAATACGTCTACAGTTGACAAAATTCGGTCTAAAAATTGAGAGAATCTCGAAATTTTTATGGGGTCAGCTGCCCCCAGTCCTCTGCTAGTGGTTTAGTGATCAGGCCGTTTTATGACAGTTACAATGGCTAAAATTGCAAAAAGTTTAACGCATTTACAAAATTCGAAAACTCATTACCCCAAAATTTTTTTCTGGGTACGCCACTATGCCAAAAAAACTTCCAATAGGTCCCTAATTGACCAAAAAATGTGACCCAAAAGTCAAGTTTTTGAGGTAAAATTGCAAAAAGTGCGTTTTAACTCATTCTTTCCAAGTCTTTACCCCCCCGAAATTTTGTTCTATGCCACTGATTAGTCACTTGTGAAAAAATTCAAATTGAAGCTAATTGAACCTGAATTAACGCTTTAAAAATGTAGCTAGACTTTTGGTATTAGCTAATAAAGTTTCGGATCTTTTAGCCACTTTGCTAAAACTTCCTGGTGAAAAATAAACGCAGCAGTGACAATAAAAGATAAAATATAAAATATAAAAATATAAAATATATAAAAGAAAATATATAAAATAAAATATATAAAATATAAAATATATCAAAAATATAACGCCATCTTTTTTCGGAATGGATAAGGCATCCCTAAATAAGTTATACATTGATCTAGTGAATGTGGACTCTACAGACAAACCAACTTTATTTAATTATGTCGAGAAAAAAATCAAGGCAAAAATTTGAATGAAACCAAAAACAATAATAAGCAAAGATTTTATTTCATTATTGCAACGAAGAAATTGATGATATCAATAGGATGAATATATTCAAATGCAACTAAGTAATTGACAAATAGTCAGACAACATATGTGATACAAAGTATAGCACGCCTATGCCAATTCAATCATATGATCCACCAATCTGTCGATTGAAATTTAATTATAAGCAAACATCAAATGATTTCATATACACAGATGCAGGAAGACAAAAGGAGCAGTGCCAGTGTGATATTTCAAGACTAAAGGATACGTCACATCAAGGTACTATTACATCCAAAATAAGAAACTACAATCGCTCTTTTCCTTGGGACCTAAGCTCAGAGTCCTAAAACCAACTAATCGGTATTAAAAACAAGGCATTCTACTACTTAAAATTAAACGTAACAAAAATAAAACCAGACAAATACATAGAATATTTCATGCCATGTATTGAAGCTACAGTGAATATACTGGGAACTTACAAAACGCCACCCAAGCAGGAAAATTACTATCATTTTCATCTGGGTGAAGCCGAAAAAAGTTGTCCACGATATCTACAAACTATCTACAGACGTCATCGTCCCTGTAGATAAAGCTTCCCAAAATTTAGCCATTATATGCAAACCATATTACTATAAACCGAAAGAATTAGGAATAGACAACACATCAACTACAAGTATGAACTATGAACTAACAATCTTATTCAGAATATTATAGGTTTTTTGAAATAATTTTAATTTATACCACATTGTATCGAAACAGAAACATTAATGAAATACATTAGAAAGTAGTTTTTCATATTATCCTGCTTCGAAGGATTTAAAGACCTGTCGCTGCTCAACATGAATCAAGAAAGTGAGTAAACAACATGGGCTCAAAAGCAGACCAAAACTTTTTTAACCTATACAATGTTGTAAGGCAGTCTCCATTAATTTGTTACACTGCTGTCTCACAATTAATTTATACGGAATTACCTCCAACTGCTCGATTTCATCTCTTGGAATTCGCTGTTCAAACTCTTCCAGGTATCTGAAAACAGAAGAGCCAAGCCGTCCAAACTACGTGAAGGACAATATTTCAATTAGTTATGTAACCGGGTACGCAATACAAACATGTGACACAATAGAGGCCTGCATCACGGCCCCCAGACCCCTGCAACTTGATGGCGTAGTGATCTTGCGTTTGTTACGCGGATTTAAGCGTGCAAAATGCTAAAAAGTGCATTTTAGCACATTATGAAGAAATTGTAAGGTTTTTCCCCCCTGTTTTTTCCGGGTACGACATTGGTACGAGTAACACTATTTGAATGAAATATGAGTCTACGGACCACTGACCCTTTTTCCTGCCAACGGGCCGGGCCGACAGACGACCCCGAACGGGCCGTGCCGGAAAATGCTCCTAACGGCCGGGCCGGGCCGAGCCACGGGCCAAAAAATAGGCCCGTACAGGCCTCTGTGACACAAGACTGTGGCGATAGGCTAGCTAGCTACCCAGATTCAGACCATTCAGACCAGACGCCTTGATTCTAAGATGCGGTACTTACTTCTATACTCATGTTGTTGCAAATCCAGACATAACAGGAATCGATCGAAGTCCTGTTATCAAAAACCAGTCTCGTACAGCCAAGAATACTACTG
The DNA here is from genome assembly GCA_030248245.1 of Trissonchulus sp. WLG1_4. NCBI lineage: Eukaryota > Metazoa > Nematoda > Enoplea > Enoplida > Ironidae > Trissonchulus > Trissonchulus sp. WLG1_4. Next base: position 8,808 of record JASANF010011489.1, read on the forward strand.
AGTTCGTGTCAAACAAAACTATGTTCACAACAAATAAAAAGCTAGAGACGCAGCTTACTTTAGTCCAATTTGTTGGTGATGATTCAGTTGATCGGTGGTCTGTCTAAGGTCTGTAAGTAAAATAAAATAAGATACTGTTAACAATAAAAGTAAAACAGTGGTTAGATAAGGAACTCTTCTATGTGAAGGACCCTTGCTAAAAACAAAAATTAGATATATATCGTACTAAAACATTTGGGTTTCATGTCCAGCATTTCTTATCAACACTCAGCTGAGCTAAACAATCTGCAAAAACACTTCTTTGAAGCGCCACCATGATACAAATACTTGCTTTGTTAAGTCATTTCAAACGGCCTCTACATATACCGAATCTGATGTCTTAAAGGTATGTCGCTCCTATGAGTTTTCTGTAATAAAATTTTTGACACGAATTATCAAACTCCACAGGGTTAATCTAGGAGAATATTTCAAGGGAGGGGAATTTCAAAAATGTTTCTTCGAGATTATAAAAAACCATAGGGGGCATCCTTGTGTCAATTTCACTTGAAAAAAATTCGGGACCGCCGTATCAGCCCTAAATCTGCCAATTAAAGTCCCATAGTTTTCACTTGACTATTTTGCTAAACTACATTACAAAACGAACCTTCTATCGATTTGATTCCAGAATCATACAATTTTCTGGCAAATGCAGGTCTGTAAAAATTAAGAAGTTCACAAAGAATTAGAAAAGAGTTTTACGTTTACCGTCAAGTCATGCCCAAACATTTAAATAGCATAAAAATGGTGTATAGACAAAAAAACAAAATTGACATAATTTTTTCAAGTAAAAAACTACGAAATTAAATTTAGCTAACTTTAGCAGGTACACTGATGCGGACGAATGTTATAGGTTCTCCCTCTCAATTTTGCGTCTCTAACTTTCAGGGCAAAAACAAAAACTATATATATATATATGTATATATATATATATATATATATATATATATATATATATATATATATATATATATATATATATATATATATATATATATATATATATATATATATATATATATATATATATATATATATATATATATATATATATATATATATATATATATATATATATATATATATATATATTGTCACATTGTATAATACAAAGTATCCCATTTTATCGGGTGTATTTGTTGTGTTGTTCCTGCGAATGTGGATAATGTATAAATTGACGCCATAATTAGTCCCAAAACTCACTGTATCATTATCTTCTTCGTCGGCTAATATAACTGCTTATATATGGCCGAAACAAACTCACCCGATTCCCGAAACTCTACAGAGCTCGGCAATACTGCCTGTCGCATCGTCCGCTCGCACCTGAAACTCAGTTAGCACTGTGATTAAATGATAGTATATAAGTCCCGGTTCCCAACCATATAAATTAGAAAACATCTGTTCAGTTCGATTGATGGGCAGATTCAGAATTGCCCTGGGCTTTAGTTGGCTGAATTCTTCCTGCTGTTGACCTCAGCTATTTACATTACGTTGAATCTAACTGGAGCCGCAAATTTTACAATAAATGAACGTCGTGAAATTTAGTAGACTTTTTATAGACTTTAATATAGGTAATCAATATATAAAAAGTTTCTTTCTATTAAAATATTAAATTTAAATTCTTTCTACTCGAAACAAACAATTCTACAACACTTCAAAATCTGGCTCACTGCTAAGTTTACACTTTGAGTAAATATATAAAGTTTCAAGCTTAACTGTCTTAGAAACGTGATGCTGACTTGGAAAAACAAAACTAATTATAAAACACGAAAAATGCTTCATATTATTGCATCACACCATTACTTTTTCCAGTTTTTCCAAACCGCCAGTTTGTAAATACTCCTTTATTTTGTCCGCAATTTTCTTGCCAATGCCGTCCTAAACACAATACTAGAAAAAATAAATCAGTAATATAAAAGAATGTAAATAATGGGAACGGTATATATATATTATTTGACAGGAATATTACTATTTGGAAGAATCATGAGCTGAATCAGTTTAACCTTGTACTCAGCTTGACAGACTTGGAGTAGTCTAAACGCCTCGTCTTATTCTTGCTGGCTGTCCGTTTATGGCTTATTTAATACTTGTACGTCACACTTTTATTGGTTCGTCATCATAGTGTATATTCTAAAAAAATAACTCTTGTTCGACAATTGTCGGCGTAACAGTTATACGAGAAGCATCCATAATTAATACCAAGAGTACATAATAGTGCGTCATTCTATAGGAGACAGACTCAGACTAGACGAGACACTCTATATAAAAACACTCTATTATAGAATGAGATATCGAGACACTATTATGCACTCTTGGTATTACGTACGCGTCTACAGCAATTCAGAGGGTTAAGGCCTATTTACACGAGGGCGCATGAGCGGTCGCATGAGCGGGCGCATTCTATTTTCATACTGCCTGCTGTATTATTTCACATAATGCAGTATGCAAGTGTGCGTGTGCGCCCGCTCATGCGCCATGGCGTACGCCATGGGCATACGCCATGGAGCAAAACGCGCCCTCGTGTACAGGCCTTTACAGTAATTCTTCCTAGACACATGAACTAAGCTTATTGCATGTATGTTTCTAAACTAACCAACTTAATCGCTTCATCCGCACTGCTGATCCGATGAGTCAGTTTAGCTAGACTTGCTGCTGCCTTGCGATACGCGTTGTACTTGTGAATGTTGCGAGAGACATTGCGTTCATACTCAGACAGCTCTGAAATTAACAAAACGTCTGAAAGTTGGCGGACCACAACTTCAGCTATTTTAGAAAACTGCACTATATGCATCTGCATTTTATGTATTAACAGCGACGCAAAGAACTTAGCGCAAAAAGCACTAAGATCAGATATGCAATCGACTACGTACATAGGGTTTAAAAGTATACAAAAGTGTTTTTATTCTATACTAGTGTCAAGAAAGGTAGGGGGATTCTCACTGTAAGAACGACAGCATCAGTATCGGAATGACCCAGGAGAGATTTGAACCACCCATTTGTGAATCTGCAGACCAGCGCTCAGACCGTCTGAGCTACTAGACCAATGCTGAACTGTGCTGTCGTAAATCCTCTTAGGTTCTGTAACTGACTTCACAGCTCACACTAGCGACCTGACAAACAATAATTAAGTCTTGTAAACAAGCACGTTTTGCGAGTAAAGTTAAACTAAATTTAGATAGACTTCGTCACGACATGCTTCTACATGCCGATGATATTCTTCGAATATAAAACGCGTCACCAAATTTTTTTAAAGCCAACAGTTTAACATGTCAAGCTGCTATATACTTTTCAGTTTCTAGCCGAATTTTGCTGTGAAAACTTTAGTAAAATATTTTTAGAGTAGGAAACTAATAAATTTACTGCAGAGAAATTTTCATATACAATAAGGCATTTCAAGAAAAAGGAATTCTTAAAAACAGCAAATTTTCGAGAATAGTCTTTTTTAAATGGTTTATTATAACAACTTTTTGTACTTTAACTTTTAATGACTGCGACAGGGGATGTTTCACTAGTACACACGGTATTTCATTGTACATTAGCGGTTTTACCTGGCCATTTAATAAAAAGTCACAAATATTATCTATGTACTATGTAGCAAAGGATGACCAATGGCCAAAATGCTATCTGTCGATTCATACTTACAGCTGTTGTGTCCGTTCAGCCGACATACTTACAAAAAATCACGGAACAATTTGATCACCATAGTGGCGTGACTATTTAGTTAGTTTGCCTGCTGTAAGGACATACGGCTGTATCGAGCCTAAATTTGCGTTAGACCAAGCATGAATGCGTTTTGCGTGAAATAAGCCAAAAGTCAATCGTTGTGCATAGTAAACCACGGCTGAGGCCGCTTCGTAAAAAACAACTCCAATTATATAAATACACCGTAACATATAAACTATTGCGCTGTACGAGCAGCCTATCCAGAACCTATAACCCAGAAGACTGCACTGAACGATATATATCGCTAGCCTACATGATATATCTATACACGACCCACAGTTATTATTATCGATTATGATTGTGTGGAATTATCGCTGTACAGATTACAATTGCTGTCTGCTGTTTTTGTACATATAACTGTATGACTACGCAACACCTAAGACTATGCAGCATGTCACACACTTCACAAAACACACACACATTTAGTGCATTTTTAGGACCTACCCAGGTGCCCAGTGTAAAATTACACTGTGAGACAGGATACATGCAAAATCAGCTTTTGTACTATAGTATATACGCGGCGGCTGAGGCCGCCGCGTAACAAGCTCCCGTTACGCCGTTGTGGCGTGGCGACGTCATACCTGTTAGCATATCACAAATGTCTTGGTTCGCATTGTTTGGGTCAGGATCATGCTTCCGCTTAGGCATTTTGGTGAATTTGCTCGAAGACTGAAACGCCGCTAGAATTCGACAGCCGATTGGAAAAAATAAATTACTCCGACAGAGAGCGCATGTATATACGCGATATCATGAGCTAAACATGAAAACAACAGTTTAACACACCGTACATGTACAATTAGAAAATCAGAGGTAGCATGCAGCCGTCTCTCCAGCCAAGTCATAGAGACTTGGTGATTTCGAATCGATTTGGACACACTTTTCCGTTAGTTATCGTGATATCGACACTGACACTGCCCCGGTAGTGTGAAGAAAAGCTCGTCAACGCTATTGGTCACTGGTATTTCCAACGGAGTCTATTAGAATTAGAGTCTTGGGGGCCATTTACCGGATTCAACGGACTGAACTGATTTTTTAGTCCGAGAAATTCGACACACGAATTGTTTTAAGAGTTGGGAACGGCTGAAAAACGCACTATGAGCAAACTACGTCTAATTCACTCTTTCTTCGGGGTAAACCACGCCGGCTGTTTGCTTGCGGGGAAGATTTGCTCCAGGACGTCCTGACGGAGGGAATATTTACACTGCAACAACGATAGCTCATTTACATATCAACTATGCATATGCATGTTCGGTTTCAGTAAGGCACTAACCGTGGCATGCATAAAGGCAGTCTTAGCTTAGTCTTAGTAAACGCATTCTACGGGCAACATTCCATCCAACCTATGTAATACGTGCACAATTTTTAGTTTCATTTTACTGAAATAGAACGTCATCAACTGGCTTTATGCATTCCACCCTACGTATGTGGATGCCTATATTTTCGACGTCATGCCTTCACTATAGTTGTCATTTCACATATATATTATTATAAAAATGCCCCCATTGGGCATCACTGAGGTTAGAATAGGAGGTTCTAAAGCGGAAAAATGGAATCTTGCTCGTTAACGATAATGGACAAGTTTGCTGTGAATAGGAAACATTCATTTTGTTAAAGTTGGTGGACAAGAGCGATCAGAATAGCCAGCCCCATGACACATTAGCGCTTTCTGCACCCTATTCGCGCGAATCATTCGTAACCGCCAGCTTCCAAAAACACCAATATTACGTTAAGTTAGATAGATTCTAACATACACGCAGAAGTTTTTAAGTATTTCGTCTCTAGCGCGTGTCGTGAGAACGAGTATCAATCACTTGTAGCTTGATCTCATTAACATAAGCTTGATTGCATATGATACTACAATACAAATAGTGTTTGGCCGATTATCGGTATCGGTATCGGTATCGGCCGATAATAGGCATATCGGTATCGGTATCGGTATTTTAAAATTTCAAAAATACCGATACCGATATTTTTTTTCCTGTGGTATCTCAGCTTACTGAGCTACTACTCAACTAGTCAACGTCACAATGAGTACCTTTTCGAGAATGACTATGTACGTCCGGACTCCGGAGGAGGGGGGAGCAAAGCAACCCCTTATTGTATAGTGCCTCAGACGGACCCATGTTACTTTCCAACATAACTGTAGTATATACCTATTTACCGATGACATAAGGTTCCAGGTTATACCGCTGGATTGGCAGGAGCAATGTGGCCGTAATCTGGCCGCTCAAAGGGATTACAATTTACTGATTAGCGAGGATTCTATCCTTCAACCTTGAGATCAGAACCAATCAGCCACGATGCCATTTTTATAATTAATACACTCACTAAGATAAAAGAAGACGCATCGTTAAAAATGTGGCACATGCCGGGGTCAGGATCTTCACGCTTTTTTTCCCTCTGACTAATCCCTCCCCCCGCCTTTTTATGAGACCTGAGACTTCAGCCGATATGCTTGGGGTGCCAAACTGAAACACCATACACGACGCTGACCAAACAATATCAACTGACAGCCCTGCACCTATATATTGTGTAGTAATAACAATACAGTACGAGTGATTAGCCATTAAAACGTTAGAAAAATAATTATTTGTACCTGCCAAAGTACTTCCATTTACCTCCCTCATTAATATTAGAAAGTACTTGCAAATTCCTCCCTAGTGACCTTTGTGTGACCTTTGTTAGTCTGTACTCAATTGATGTAGACGGCTGACTACGTAAACGGCACGATATTGTTGAAAATACAATAAAAGGAATGAAACTGAAATGTCAAGGAATGAGACTCAAAAGTCATTACCAACGAAAACGTTAATTACTCGAATTATTCTCACTTTAAGCCACTGTAGAAAATTATAGTGTTACTAAGCCCCCTGTTTTGTGTGATGTAACCTAAGAGAACGAGCTCTGCTTCAAAGTTTTGAATAGGTATAAATTAGATTATTTGTCAATAAATTTACTCTCATGTTATTAGTAAGGTACTATTTCTATTAATACTAAAATAGTCAGTTAAGGTGGACTACCTAAGTCAAAAATGTAAGTTATGTGCAAATTTGAAGCGCATCGGAGAACTTAAAATTTTGACTTATACAGTTAAGGTCACTGTGTGTGTGTGTGTGTGTGTGTGTGTGTGTGTGTGTGTGTGTGTGTGTGTTGGTCTGTATGCATGCGTCACAAGCCAGCCGTATTTACATTACAGTAAAGGTCACTAGGGAGGAATTTGCAAGTACTATGAAATATTCATGAGGGAGGTAAATAGAAGTAGTTTGGCAGGCACGAAAAATTACTATCCAAAACGTTAACGTTGACAAAGTCAGGAAAAACCATGTCTTCCAGGGTGCCAGAGGCGGGTGCACCAGTTCTAACAACCAGGAAAATCTGACTGCAAAACTAATAGCACCCAGCAATGCGCAGTATATGGGTTTATATTCGCATACAAAACGACAGACCTCCATCTATAACCGTCTTGGCTGTACTGCCCATAGGTAGCCTACCCCCATAATACACGTGAATTACATTCCAAGCCCCCTCTCCAGCGCTACAGTTACACGATCGACTGCAAAATAGCAGATGCACTATAGCACCACTACCATACCCAGCATGCAAGAGATGAAAGCTACCTCACTTGCGTGACTTCTCAAAAGTTGGCTAGAAATTTTCGAGACTTTTTTTCGGACCCCAAAAAAGGGGTTTCCCCCCTGCCAGCAGAGTCCGAACGGGGACGAAATTGAAAAAATGGCTCGTCACTTTGTAACTTTTTTGAAACTAAATGTGAAAAACATATAAAGATGACAACCCCACAAGCGTCCGGTTAGATAGAGCTGTTGACATAAAAAAAGAGGGAAAGTGTCAAGTTTGCAAAACTCTTCTTTTCATATCTCAAGTTAGACTCAACCAATCTCTCTGAAATTTTGCAGGCATATAGCCTTCCACTAGGCGGATACACACACCAAATTAAAAGTCATTCGCTTGCATATATTTTAAGTTATTAAAAAATTAAATTTCAAAAATCCGCATTGTGGTTTTTCTCCTATTCTAGGGTTGGGCTCTGTCGCGCCAACCCTGATACGTCCTTTATTTTCTCGGAATGGTGAAGGAAAAACGACTGTCCGGAACTGAATCCCAAAAAAGCATGCAGACGACATAATATATCAGTTAAATCGTTCTTCAAGTTTTCAAGCTCAAGTTAACCTTATTCCTCGAGTATAATAGTACATATTAAATCATATAGGTAATCAAAATCACCATCGCTGCCCCCAAAATCATCGCACACATGATACTATTAGCAAAAAGTTTTACTTTTCCAGAAAAATGTGAACAACGATTGTTACAAGCTCAAGAAACCGATGAGAACCAAAGGCTCCCACAAAGTCCGCTAATATACTACGAGAAAACAGCCCAATACAATATTACAAGCCAAACATTTACAAATGCTAACCGACGATACTGTAGAAAAAATATTGAAACTTCAAACTAAAAATTCTGTCAATAAATGTTCACTTTTGAAGTGAAATTATTAGTCAAGGCAAGTTGAGACAAAAACGGATTCGACCGAAATTTTCACGGTTTTTTCTAACATAAGTTTGTTTAAGGTAGCGCTCTGCAACAAAACTCATGTTTGGCGCTCAGCTCATGCAATAAATAGCAATACCACTTTAATTGTATATCAAAAAGACATCAAAAAAACCTATTTACAATACAGTCCAGCACTTTAATGTGAATGTGTCAAATTTTATGACCATGTCGAATTTCCTATTCACACTAATTTTGTTTTTGACCTAGCTCAGCGAAACTTCAACCGATTTTGATGATCTTGGTATCAATAGACAGATCTCTCAAAAATCTAGACGTGATTGATCTTCGATTTTTCATTTTTATTTGTGATTTTGCAAAAAATCGATTTTACAAAAATCAGTCGTGTTTGAGCGACTACAAAAAGTGCTACGGGCCAAAACTTGAAAATCGAAAAACTTTCACGTCTGCATTTATGTTCTTTCTTTCATTGTGCAAATTTTCAACTCAGTCGCAAACGGCAGCCGGGACCCAGGTCCAAAAAAAGTAGTCGATTTCTTTACGCAAAAATGTAAGGTTTGCCCACACGTTTCACTTTTTCAAAAATTAGACCTTTCCTAGGACTGCATATTTCCGTTGAAAAAGTTACAAAAAGCCATACTCAATTTTTTAAGAAATTAAATCAAAAATTTGACATTTTCGAAGATTTATCAGCTTTGTAGGTTTTTCATTTTGGATTTGCTATTTTCCCGGCTAAATAACTCAGCATAACTTCAACGTATTCTTAAGTTTAATACATCAATTTAAAGCTAAGAAACCGCATATTTCAATGATATGAGTAATCATTTTATATAGAAACAAAAATTTTTTTGCTACGGCTACAAAATTGTCCAAAAAATTGAAAAAATTTTTTATCACAATATGCACATCAAATGAAAGCTATTTTCATTTTGAACAACTTTCCTTCAAGACATTATGGTCAAAAATGTCGCTGAAAAAAATTAAACGCCAAAGTCGGTTCCCCTGAGCGCCACCTTAAGTAAATGCATCAGCAACCTGATTAGGTATTAAAAGGTACACAAATGTTAATTTTGTCGTAACCCGTCGCAAATTCTTCCATAAAAATCTATAATAAACAATTTAGTACGACTAAACCCTTACCTCAATATTATTACAAATTCAGGCAGTGCAAGTTCAACAAATATACACACGAAATAGCAATAGTAATGGGTATTATATACATAATACAGGTATGTAAAATGATATAAGAAAACTAATTATACTGCACAAAATAGCATCAATCAAGAGTGTGGGCCAATATATCGTTTAATACATTATTTTATCAATATGAGCGTCGGTAATATAATTCGCTGATTTTAAAATATTTTCATATTTTGTTGAGCAACATGTCCGCCGTCGTCTTCATTTTCCGTTTAAATTTGACACCCAATAAATGTCTTGCAATAAGAAACGCATATTATGTAAAGTTGAAGAGGATTTTCAAGGGAGCAGCTTTCACTATAAGTTCTACTGTATGATCCGTTGCGTTTCCAAGGTTACGAAAGAGGTCGGGTGTGAAGTGAACCAAATGAGCTGCGGGAGGGGGGACGAAATCACCTCCTCAACCTATTCTCAAACTTTGAATGGGTAAGAAGTTTCCCTTGCTTGATTGAAGGAGAGACATGGAATGAATGTGCCAAGTGGGCCATTTTTGGTAAGCAGAACTGGCGCTGTGGGATGAACCAAACGTTAGGATAAAGCGCCCAAACTATACGCGGAGGATTCGAGGCACCATGTGTGAGCAATTGAAACAAAAAAACCGCTAGTGTAGATGCAATTAATTGCTGATAAAGTATGGCAATACTAACAAAGCTCACACTCTTGATATCGTGCCATAAATTGACAAAAAGACAAGTGCCAACGACGGGTTAAATTAATCAGTAATTAATTAATTGAAACGACACAATTAACTCACACATATACAAACAAAATACTCAGTACTAACCAACACACTTATATATACCATCTTTATATGCGTAATGTTATGTACAAAAATAATGTAAACTGAAGACAAAAATGAATATAATATATATAATATATATAAATCTTTACATGCAAATTATATATTAATAATGATTTATTTAAAGCGCTAACATGATACTACTGATTACTGAAATACTTGAAAAAAACAGATTAAGGCTACATTTTCCGAAATTTAGCATGAAAACAAACTGTGAAGTTAAACTAAAATTTCTAACCTAGTCTGAATAATAAATTTTAACCTGAACTAATTGTTTATCTTAAAAGTCGATTCCACTCCTGCCGAGCTATGTCGAAGCTCCAATGTGGACTTGTGGTTACACTATTCGAGCAAAACTCATTAGTTCGGAACATTTTTCAAGTTGTAATCAGCATATTTTTAAAGTTGAACTCCAAAAAGAAATACTGGCTGAAGATAATCCGCATAACGTATTAACAGTTTACTGAAATTCACCCAACAAATATTTTCAACAGCAACGGAAATTCACACCATTAAAATTTGCGTACCCCCCTCGTATAGGCAGTAGTGGAATCGACAAAGTGAACAATACACACACGTCACACACCACACACATAGGCGCGTGAAACTCAAAGGTTTGATACTTTGATTTCACCCCACAAAATCATCAAGTTTTTGACTCGTTACTACCAAGGGAATGGTGTCTCTCAAGTCTCAAGCTCGTTTCATACTGGTCCTTATCCAATATCCATTATCTTGTCGGTTGTCCTGAACTACTAATCTACAGTACATAGCTACATATTCAGTAGAACTGCCTCATGGACTTTCTTAACGTCGACATCAAACTGCAGCTTTTCAAAGTAAAAAACCCTCATAACCGAAAACTGGAAACACGCACACTTAAACTGTATACAACGTACGCTAACGTGGACAGGGCGTTCCCCCATGAAAGTCTGGTCAAAAATTCCAGATACGAATCACCGTCTTGTGCGCCAGTACAGAGCAGCTAACAAGACAAGTAAAAATGCACCCTCGTTAGCCATTCGCATTTAACCGCAGTCCAAAATTAACAAGCTACACAATACAATCAAGACAACTATCACAGTTAGACAAAATTCATTGGAAATATTGGTCACTCACGTAAGTAACTCAAGTATATAAAAACAGGAATTCAAAATATCTACTTCAATTTTGACTAGAACTAAAAAAAATCAATCGATTAGCCTGAAAAGTTAAAATCAATTACAAAATTTTCTATTTACTTGACTAAACAAAAAGACCGTACTCTACGTAGTGTAACGGGTTTATGAAAAAAAGCCTAACTTAATCACAGTCTAAGCGTCACTTCATGCCTACAGCGTTACCCAAATTCTAGAAAAAAATTATTTTGCTATCTGAACGGACATATAAAAGTGAATATGAATTGATTCACTGCCGAAAAAGTGATGGCTAAAAATCACAAAAAAAGTCCTACCCCTACCACATGTTTTTCACATCAGTTGACGAAATCTGGTGACAGTTTTAGCAAGAGTACATGTAATAGTGGCTCACTCTAATGGAAGAAAAGCGATACACTCAATTGCCAGCCGTTAACACAGCGCAGGAAAACGCGCTCGAAGAAATTGACATGCTTGTTTAAGTTTTCTTCAACAAGTATACAGGCAATCAGCGCGTCTCTATCTCACAAGTTTCTGAAATTAATTTAGCGGAACTTTGCCAAAATATCCTGGAAGGTACTCTAAATTATTTCGTGATGCTTTTGCACCCCGTAGCTATTAGGTAATAAGTAGTTATGTCGTTATGAGCTTTGTATCACTCAACAACGCTTCAGCGAATATGTACGAAAGTGTGTTACATAGAGAATGTAGGTACGCGCTGATTAACTGATTGGCAGTTTACTTGTTCGAGAAAACTTCAACAAGAAGCTCAATTACGACGAGTGCATCTGCCCGCGCTACAGTAAACAGGCAAGCAAGAGAGCGTCTCACTTTACTCTATGTGTAAGACACTATCATGCACTTTTGGTATCAGTAACGATCGACGGAATAAAAAAATAACTATGCGCAAGACTAGGCTTCAATATGTACTACATAAGTGTTGCATACAAATTAAGCAAGTTAAACGTTTGCCTAAGTAATATGCAGATATTGGCACAATAAATAGACGCAAAAAAGCAACTGGGGAATTATCTCATTAAATCAGCTACAAAAAATACATACAAGAAACAGGCCTTAAATTACATATAATATTATTATATATCACAAGATTTCGGTCAGTTCAAAAAAACTAAATTCACAGAGCTAAAAGAGAATTATGACGAATCAATGAAAATGGCAATACCACAGAATCAAGAGGAAATTTCAAGACTTCTAATTGTAACAGGTTTCTTTTCAAAAGTCACGTAAATACTAATACTAATTGACGTTTACGGTTAAAATTTGAAAAAAAACTGTTTGGTATGAATAATAAAAATAAACTGGAAAAAATCCAATAAAAATTTAATCCTGCTTTTCAACCTTCAACTAACCACAGCCTGTTTCACATGGGGGAGAAAATTTTTATATTTACGATTTACGCAATAGAAAGCAGTGAACTTATGCAGTTTTATTTTTATTAATCCTGACATGACCAAATTGTCTTAAAAAATTGGGGAAAATACTAGATTTTTAGGCCAAATTTGGTGAATTGGAGACGTATCAGAAAATTAATCCGGCCTTCCGGCCGGACCATAAAAACCAAAGGGGGAACCCTTGTGTAAAAAATTCACTGGGAAAAAATTTCTGGAACCGTCCATAAGACACTTCAAATAGCCCCAACTCACGTTATTTTACCTAAATGTGAAACAGGCTCCAATCTCAAACCAAGCATAAACAATAGAAACTTTAAAAATCTACACAACTGTATTAATAACCTCAAATTTGCTAATAGCCTGCCGACGAGCATCCGTCAGCCGGTCCTAAGCCAGGCAAAATTTGGGGGATCCTAGGGGGTGCCGTACTGTTGGAGTGCGGGGGCGGGGGGCCTGTTCTTAAGCCTAGTCGAGCCCGGTCGGATTCGGCCGCCACCGCATGATAGTTCATATCGCCGACCAGCACGGACGAATTGAGGCAGTTGTTGTTGACACCGGTAGAGCTATTAATGCCAGGCGGGCTACTGAGCAGACCTATAGCGTTGGGCGAAAGACAACGAACCATGGCGGCGGACGGGGGAGGACCTCGGCCTTCGGGCGCCACCGGCATGTTGTAGCCTCCCGGGTGACTGGACACCACGCCGTGCAACTGGGACTGAGAGACGTCATTGCTCAGAACTGTGCCTGCAAAAAATATAATTAAAAAACATAATGCCTACCAGGGTTGGCAGTCTCGGTCTCGGTCTCGGTCTCGGTCTCGTAAAAAACCCGAGACTATGCTGGTCTCGGTCTCGGTCTCGGTCTCGGTCTCGGTAGGAAAACCGAGACCTGCCATAGGGTGGTCTCGGTATTTCAGATGAGACTTAAAGTTTTTAAAACTTACTAAAGTTACGAAGATTTTTTTTGATAATGTTGAGTTTCTCGCAACTTCGCAAGTCATACACTCATACTTCATAACCTAAGGGTCATTTTTTTGTAATTTAATTACAAATTCTTCATAATTCAAAGTATCTTAAAAAATTTTGAAATTGAAACTTGAAAAAAAGGTCCCCCAAGGGCTGGTCTCGGTCTCGTAGGTCTCGTTTGGGTGGTCTCGGTAGCCTGGTCTCGGTCTCGGTCTCGGTCTCGGTCTCGGTTGCAAACCCGAGACTTGCCAACCCTGATGCCTACTAAACTCCAAGTGACGTGAAAGTTCTAATCCTAGTCCCTTATGGAATACACAATGTGTCATAAAACCTTGATGGTAATTATTATAAAAAGCCCCCATTGGGCATCACTGAGGTTAGAATAGGCATAACATAGGCGGATCTAGGGGGGGGGGGGGGGGGGGGGTGCTCGAGCCCCCCCCATTGGGTCGAGGGGCCTATCGAGTCGGGGGCCTATCGGCCCGAAGGGCCGATAGGCCCCCGGCTCGGGCATTAGTGTAGGTAGTTATCCACGTTGTTTTAGGGCCTATTTAGGCCCTTGTAGCCTGCTGTGGACTAGATAGGCCCCTCTCCATGTTGCTTTGGGGCCTATTTAGGCCCTTGTAGGCTGCTGTGCACTAGATAGGCCCCTCTCCATGTTGCTTTGGGGCCTATTTAGGCCCTTGTAGCCTGCTGTGGACTAGAAAGGCCCCTCTCCATGTTTGTTTGGGGCCTATTTAGGCCCTTGTAACCTGCTGTGACTAGATAGGCCCCTCGCCATGTTGCTTTGGGGCCTATTAAGGCCCTTGTAGCCTGCTGTGGACTAGATAGGCCCCTCTCCATGTTTGTTTGGGGCCTATTTAGGTCCTTGTAACCTGCTGTGGACTAGATAGGCCCCTCGCCATGTTGTTTTAGGGCCTATTTAGGCCCTCGTACCCGGCTGTGGACTACGTGACTAGGTGAGCCCTTTAATGTTTTGCTAGGGGGCTTCGCCAACGTACTGGTGCTTTCGTTGCTTACGCGGGTGGGCTGGGGGGAATTCCCCTTCCCGAATTTTTATCCGACTGAAATTTTATGCAAGGATCCCAAGGGCGTACCCAGGGGGGGGGGAATGGGGGTTAATGCCCCCCCACCCGAAATTTTTCTCCCAGTGAATTTTTACATAAGGATCCCCCTTTCATGGTCCGACCGGAAAAATTTTTGGATACGTCTGAAATGGACCAAATTTGACCTAAAAATAAAAAATTTTTCCAAATTTTTTTTTGGGGGCTGCCGCCACCAGACCCCTGCAACTCAGTGGCTTACTAGTCCTTGTTATTGTCTTTCGTCAAAGCCTATGCATGTATACATGAGTACATTATGCTGCATTTGCATGTCTACACGAGTATATTATGCTTCATTTACTTGTGTAATACACGACCTGATGTGACGTTATCATTTTTTTAATTTTTCTGTCGGAAAAAATTTCTGATACGCCTCCAGTTGACCGAATTCGGTCAAAAAATTGAAAAAATAGCTGATTTTTGTCTGGGGGCTTCCGCCCCCAGGCCCAGACCCCTTCAGCTTTGTGGTTTAGTGATCTTGCGTTTGTAAGGCGTTTTATAATTGATAAAATTGCCAGAAAGTGCATTTTAGCCCATTACAAAAAAACTGAAAAGTCATTCCCCCCCCCCGAAATTTTTTCTTGTATCTTGTATCTTTTATCTTGTATGAAAGCATGTTCATATATGCAGATAGTTGCATTGTGCACTAGTATTTGCTTACTACACAGTTTAGTGTATCGTTTTAGCTGTTTTATTGTTACAAAACGGATATTTTCAGGAAATTTACAGGTTTTAATGCCAAAAAATTTTAGAAAATTTGCAGATTTGCTAGTTTCTGTACCATTCCCGGCCCACCGTTTTTTTAATCTTCAATGTTTTGAGCTCCAATTTTACGTTCGATGCTACTGTGGCCGGAAATATGTAAGCATTTTTGACCGAAAAATGCTAATATGTGTCGTTTGTTGCGTTAAATTAGCAATTAAGTGCATTTTAGTATATTTCAAAAAATGGGGCCTATTGGTCAGGGGGCCTATTGGGGTCCGAGCCCCCCCCATGGAAAATTCCTAGATCCGCCACTGAGAATAGGAGGTTCTAAAGCGGAAAAATGCAATCTCGCTCGTTAAAGATAATGGACAAGTTTGCTGTGAATAGGAAAAATTCATTTTGTTAAAGTTGGTGGACAAGAGCGATCAGAATAGCCAGCCCCATGACACATTAGCGCTTTCTGCACCCTATTCGCGCGAATCACTCGTAACCGTCAGCTTCCGAAAACGCTAATATTACGTTAGATAGATTGTTACAGACACGGAGAAATTTTTCAGTATTTCGTCTCTAGCGCGTGTCGTGTCTAGAGCCAGCATCAATCACTTGTCGTTTGATCTCAATGATCTCATACTCATTAACATAAGCTTGATTGCATAATGATACTACAATACAAACCATAATATATTAATTGGTCGAATACGAACTATTACAACGTAATGTATACTGTAATGTCCGCACCGCACCTGGCATGGGCTGAACAGTTCGCCTATTTGGTATTTAGTTCTCATTTATATATTGTCACTTTCTGTATTGGTCAACAGTAATGTCTGCATCGGTCTACAAGAGTACACAAACCTTTTCAATTCCAAGAAGGCAAAAAGTCTTAACTATATTGACTTTATAATCCGCGCGAATAGGGTGCAGAAAGCGCTAATGTGTCATGGGGCTGGCTATTCTGATCGCTCTTATCCACCAACTTTAACAAAATGAATTTTTCCTATTCACAGCAAACTTGTCCATTATCTTTAACGAGCGAGATTGCATTTTACCGCTTTAGCACCTCCTATTCTAACCTCAGTGATGCCCAATGGGGGCATTTTTATAATAATTCTATGCGTTTTTCCGCTTTAGTTAAAAATTTTCCGCTTGTTCCGGCATGTTAGGACCCCTAGAGAAAGGGGGTACCCTGAAGGGGGGGGCGTAGGGGCCTAAGAAGGCTCCTAGACGAAAATGGACCTCGCATTCGTGTTCATGGGCCCAAATTACCTCTAGAGACATCAAAATCTCAATTTCGAAAATTTGACCCCTTAGGACCCCCTAGGAGGGGCACCCTGAGGGTCCATATACGCGTGTCCAGGGGGGTCCTAGGCAAAAACTAACCCCAGAGACGTGTTCAGGGGCCCAAATAACCCCTAGAAGCGAGATTTCATGAAAAAACTCGAAAAAAATTTTCGACTCCAAAAGTACCTAGGTCACTTTTTGACGAGACCTGAGACTTCTGCCAATTTGCCAGGGGTGCCAAAGTGAAATACCATACATGACGCTGACCAAACAATATATACTGACACCCCTGCACGTATTTATTGTGTCATCATAACAATACAGCACGAGTGATTAGCCATTAAAGCGTTATACTTTTACAAAGTCACGAAAAAACATGTTTTCAAGGGTGTCAGAGGGGGGTACATCCTGGCTACTAGGTAAATCTGACAGCAAATGGGCACCCTGCAGTGCACAGTACATGGGTTTATATTCGCATACAAAACGACAGACCTCCATCTATAACCGTTTTGGCTGTACTGCCCATAGGTAGCCTACCCCCATAATACACGTGAATTACCTTCCGAGCTCCCTCCCCTGAGCTACAGACACGATCGACTTCAAAATAGCAGATGCACTATAGCACCACTACACTACCCTGCATGCAAGAGATGGAGGCTACCTCACTTGCGTGACTTCTCTAAAGTTGGCTAGAAATTTTTCGGACTTTGATTTTTTTCGGATATCAAAAAGGGGTACCCCTCCCAGCAGAGACCGAAACGGGGACGAAATTGAAAAAAGTGGCCCGTCACTTTGCAACTTTGGTCAAACTAAATGTGAAAAACATATAATTATGACAACCCTACAAGCGTCTGGTCCGGTAGAGTTGTGGAAAAAAAGATGGAAAGTGTCAAGTGTGCAAAAGTCTTGTTTTCATATCTAGAGTTGGACTCAACCAATCTCTCCGAAATTTTGCAGGCATATAGCTTTCTACTAGGCAGATACACACACCAAATTAAAAGTCATTCGCTTGCTTATATTTTAAGTTATTAAAAAATTAAATTTCAAAAATCCGCATTGAGTGGATTTTCCCTTATTCTAGGGTTGGGCGCTGTCGCGCCAACCCGATCATTAAAGCCACACGTAGCAGATTCGTTTTTCCGATGATGAACTATAATGAGGCGGCTTGGCATTTTTACTGATCTAACTGGGTCTACGTAAGATTGCGTCCGTATTTTAATGAATCTTTTGAAAATCTGAAAAAGTCACAGCTTGCACATCAGCCGCAAATCTTATTTCAGGCTGCATCCCCGCTCCCAACCCCTGTTTCAAAATCCTGGAAGGCCCACAACGTCCTCAACAAAAGATAACTCAG
>JASANF010011490.1:0-70912 GCA_030248245.1 Trissonchulus sp. WLG1_4
CTTCTAATTCCCGTGAACGCTCACACTTGAAATTCGCAATATGAGAGAGTAACTGGCAAAGTATTTGGTGCCTATTGCTTCCTAAGCCTAAGCCTGAGCCCGAAACTAAGTCTGAGACGAAGCCTAAGCCTGAGCCTAAACAATGATGCGATGTGAAAGTGAAGAGATGTGCTAAGGATAGCGAGCGTTCACAAGAAATAGAAATCGTTTGAACCAAGAGCTGTATATGATGCGGAGCTGTACTTTTATCCTGTACTGTACGCGTCTAGCCTGATGTAGAACGAATTTCATACACCACTTATATCACTTGATTGATTAGTCAATTAGTTATATCTACTATGTGAATTCCGAACTGTCTCCTGTGTACAATCAGCCATGCTCTTGGGTCTGCCAGCATTCACATCACTATTGCTGTTACAGCAGATCCACAAATCCATCCACCAAATTACGTCCAATGGCACTGATGGAAACACAACTGGGATAACTGGTCCCACGGCGCCCACGGTCTATCCTCCTGGCAATTTTACCGGTGCAACTGGCGTCGATGGCAATACGACTGAAGTCGTTCCCGGTTTCGGTGGAAACGACACTGACACGCCACCACCGACGCCACCATATGGCAAGACGTCAACCCCGCCAACCCCGCCGGGGCCACCGCCGCCACCGCCGCCACCGCCGGCCCCTTCTGGACACCCTACAACAGTCCAGGCCACCACAACCAAAGCACCGGAGGAAAGCAACACGGGGTTGATTGTGGGCATCGTGGTCGGGGTTCTGCTCTTTCTGCTGATAATCGCCATTGTGGTGTTCGTGATCAAGAAGAAAAAAAAAGCTGCCAAGGCTGCCGCCGCACCCAAAGACGAGAAAGTCACCTCAGTCAAGTCGATAGGGCCTGAAGAACCAGCGGCGGAGCCAAGCGTCCACAGTGCCGTGGAGGCAAGCCTGAAGTCGGCGGCCACCGCCAAGGATACCAGCCAGGGAAAAGAGCCGGCGGTCAAGAGCGTCGGGGATAAGGGCCAGAAGAGTGTTAAGAGTGCCAGGAGCGGCCTCAAGAGTGCGAAAGGTGAAACGCCAGCAAAAAAACCAAACCCGAGCCCGAAGCCAAGCCTCAAAAGCACTTCTGACAACGGAACGACCAAATCCAAATCAGTTAAAAAATAGACCAGAGAGCGAAAAATAAAAATTCACTGATGCAAGATTTGAATGACTATTTGACTACTTGTAATGAACGTATGTTGGAGTCACTTCTTAGTGGTTTCCTGTATTTCACATTTTTTTAAATGAACTAAAAAGACAAAAAAGTGTTTTAATCAAGTTTCAATAACGTTTATTGGGAATCCTTAGACTGTAAGATAATTTTAGTCCTAGATTTTTCTTGTGTTTCAAAATAATCTAGATATTTTCAAAAATTTTTTAGACTCCTAATTTTTTCAATAAACAAAATCTGAAATCTATCCAAGCTCGTCCCATTATAGTGGGTTAAGTATAACTTTGCATCTGATATGCACAAGATTATATGAATGCAGGGCAGGCACATGCTATAATAAAGTTTCAAAGTTCCAGTTTTTGAAAATAACTTCACGAAAATAAGGCCCTGTCTCGAATAGAAGCCCTACCTTGAATAGAACCCCCCTTTTGAATTCTCGTAAAAAATGAAAGCCCTGGGGCTCTATTTGAGGAAATACGGTAGTTTTCCCACGGTTGTTTAAGGACAAGACAATAGGGACAGGCATAAGGACGAGTATAAACCATTCTGGGTTCTTTTGCAATTTCTCATCTTATGAGCACCCAACAAGTCCAGTTTCGCATTTCTATTGCGTTTTCATCGTTTCAAAAAGTGAAAAACTTGGGTTTTTCCCGATAAACTACACCCTAGTCAAAATGGTAAAAAATGAATGTATCTACAACCCTGGCAATTAAACTACTTTATATGCATTTTTAAATCCCGCGCGAATTTTCCTCGTGTGAATGGCTTTTCATAATTGGATCCATGAGGTTCCCCGAAGCAAGAGTACATAATAGCGTCTCACTCTATATAGAATGAGACGGTATTATGTACTCTTGCCCGAAGGAATCTATATATACCACACGCTATCCAGCCAAATTACCTTCGTCCCCCTGTTTGTTTTACACTCCTCTCAAGATATACGTTTACCTGGGTTGACTTTTAATAGTTCTTGATGAGCAGAATTAAAACGGTTTTACGAATGTGTTTGATGAGAACTACAATAGGGCTAGCAGTTGCCGAACCCCCAAACTTAGTTTAAAACAAGCCCAATCTGCGGCAAAAACTTCAGTAAGCGTTAAGCATTCTTTTTCAAGTAAACTGACCAGCGGTCAATTAAAACCTATTGTGCAGCGGTATCTCGGTAAGCCTTGCTGGGGCCGGTGCTTAAAATGGCTTTTATCGCCTTCAGATAAAATATTGCATAAAATATTGCACCTCACTTAGGTAAACTTCGAATTAAGTTGTTTGGTAAGTAAAATTTTAGTGTAAATATATACCTAAAAAACCAGGGACACAGAAGGTTGGTACAAAGTGCAATCAAAGTAACGCAAGTGCGTCTCCTGAGGAAGAAAAATATATTTATGATTTATGTTAACTAGACAAATTTTCAATAATTGGTAAAATGAATTATTAAAAACAGCAATGTTGATTCAAAAAAATGCGACTGAAACCTGGGATCGAACCAAGGACATTTAGATCTATAGTCTAACGCTCTCCCAACTGAGCTATTTCGGCTACGCTACACGATAGATAAAAATCTTTAACAACAATCTATCTGCAAAAAATCTGATGCTCAGTTTGTAGTTTGCGTTCAATGTTAAGGTTGACATATATATAAAATTTTGTTGTTGTAAAAATATATTTTGAATTCTATTCGCAATTTAAGTTTTTAAGTTTAATATCACAATTTCTGTTCAGTATTAATGATTGATCACACAAATTCTCAAACTGTCACAACAAAATCAACTGTAGTGTTTTATTAGTAACAAAACAATATTCAAACTCTTATGAGAGCTGGTTGGCTTAGACGGTAGCGCGTTCAAGTTAAAATCTGGCCAGGAGTTCGATTCCGTCCTTCACTTTTTTGTGTTCTATAATCTCTAATGGTATTCCACTTAAAGTAGATGTTTTCACTGCCCATGTAATTTAACACTGAACCCATTCAAACTAACGTAAGAAACACTGCAAACCACATGTGACTCCCGCGCTGTTGGACTGAAGCACAGGTTACACAAACAAACTGACTAAAGGTGAACACAAGCTCAGTGTTATTGTCCAAAATCAAAATTAAAGACCTATGTACAGCACAACAGGAATAAAGGGGTCAGGTTATTGCGTTTCATCGGTTCAATGTACCTACTACCTACATAGTTCGTGGGCATTAATGTGTTTCTTGCGGCGCCATGTTTTTGTCTGGTTTAACATTCTACGATAGTATGATACGAACTTTGGAGTTACATGTGAAGATCACGCCATTAACTGGTATAATGCGTCCTGATAATCTAGTGTAATCTGGTGTCGAATGTTGCTGAAGCTGGTAATAATGGCTGCTGAAAGTACCACATCTGACATGTAAGTTTAAATAACTATTAAAACTAAATAATAACTAATAACTTTAAATAACTAAATACGTTTGAACAGCAGTTACAGTTACTAAAGTTGCAAAAATTACTAAAACCAAAAATGGTGGTTACTTGTTTCAATACAGTCTTTACTAGTACTTTACCTAAGTTGTGGATTTTGTTTTTAAAGAATTAGTTCCGTACCGCAAGCAGTATTTTTCTGCAACCCAGTTCATGAAATTTAATTCTTAGGTGGCTTATGCGGTACTTGGCTTAACCTCTAGTAAATTGTTTGTAATTTAACCGATAAATATTCAAATTGTAGGCTTTGGTTCCGGTTGAATTTTTTCTGTAGTACGTGCACAACTGGAGTACTGGACTTCATTGGCGAAGTTTGGCGAAAACTGTCTTCTATAACACGACCACACTTCGGTTTAAATTTTGTAGGTTTCTAACAAATTTCTCATTTATAATGCTAAACGTTAAACAATCCCATTTACTACGCTTTATCTGTACTTTTAACAAAATCTTAAATTTTTATCTTGTCTATAGAATTTTGACTTACAGTAACTATTATGCTGTTTTGACGCCTGTTCTGTGAAAACCTTTGAGAAGCGGACTGTCCCTCAACAATTGGACGGTTTTACGAAATAGACTTCATAGTAGTTACTTCAAACCAGGGAAAAAATATCGGCAGACTGAAACCGTTGTTTTGGCTTTCGCGACAACCTATGTAGGGGGAGGGGCTACCCAGGTCACGTGCTATTTTTGCTCTTTCCAGAGAAGGAACTATTGTTTTGAAACCAATTCTGCACAGTGTAAACCTAGCAGCTACATGCTGTTTGCGAATATGATTAGCAGGTAAAGTAAGTTTGGGAACTGTCTGGATTTTTTCTGAAGAAAGGTTTTTCTTAATTTTAAAATTTAGTCAATTTTTGTCTGCAAAATATGTTTTGAGTGGACCATTTAAGTGTCAAAATAGAGATCTGAGTGTTGATATCGCAATGTGTATTGTGCAGTTACGGCAACTATGGCATTTTTTTGCCCCACAGTTACGGGATTTTAGTAATTCAGTGCCGAAACTAAATTGAGCAACTACTGTAGCAGCCAGCAGTTATTATTGCTTTCTATACATGGCAATGCACACTGAACTCGAAGCTGAAATAAAATGGGATGGTGCAATATATCTGCGAAATTTTCACTCAGCAAAAGAACCTTCCTTTCTTTAGGGGCCTGCTTGTTTTATAAAAAAATGTTATTGCCCCATATAAAGTGATGAAAAATTTTGTTGATAACCGGTAAACTATGCTAAAACAATGTGGGCATGTGCTATAGGAGATGAATTTTGCCAATGTTGTGTCCAATTGTGCTATTAGAAGAGACCTCTGGCTGACTTTACACTGAGGCTAAGCGTGCACGTTTTACAGAATTTGTACTAGTATGTGTAGAACGCACAAACCAACATTTATTTTGTAGTTTACTGCCCCCTGTTAAAAATATGCATCTATTGTTTCGACAAAATTTGCATTCTATTATTCCACAATGTCCAATTTTATAACTGTCGCACTTTAATTTATTATAATTTAAGTTATTTTAATTTAGGCCTATAAAGATGGACGCGTTCACTGAGCTGCATGAAACAGTGACCGCCATTACAATAGCCCTGCTTTGCCTTTGCATATTCTTATGTCTGGGCATTACCGGCTTTTCTATCTTTCACTTCCGTCGAATGTACAAACAGCATAAGGGCTTGGACGAGCAGACTCGATGCGAGACACGACCTGTGGATGACGAGTGTCTGCCGACGAACGCAGAGTCAACACTGGGAAAACAAGATGATTGTAACGACAAAAAAAAGAAAGAAGAAACAGCAAATTTGTTGAAAAAACATGAATCACAGAAGTTAAAAGCTAAAAAAAACAACAAACTGAAACGGGGGAAAGAAAATCCAATGCGATGCGTCGTGTGAAATGTAAAGGCTAAACAAACATTGTCTAAAGTCGTGTGCATGTCTATGACACTAGTTTTAGGACGGCTCCAATGTTTTTTACCACTTCTGGTTTCCATCAATTTTAAATCGTTCTAGCTCTTACATTGTTCGTTCGAGTGGTGGGTCCATGTTTACACTAGTTTTACAGGTACAAATTTGGACCTAAAAAACCTGGATGCATACATGAGGCAATCATAATTCCCAAAAGAATTATTTACTATTAAAGTAACTGCAATTATTAAGTAATAAAACATGCAAACCACTGAAAAGTACAACTATGAATTTACAGTAAACTTGTACAAGAAGGGGTTAGCTACAGCGTTAACCACAACAAGTCCTTGAAGGAAGCCTAAATATATGGTAACGCGTTCCAGTCCGGCTTCGTCAACTATTTCCCATAAAGTTAGTAAATTGTGAGGTAGCCAGCACAAAAAATAAGCAGTTATGATGATTAAAGTTTGATTAAAAGTAGAAAAATGCACTCTTTCTTGACGTTTTCTGTTACTAGCTGAGGTGCGTTTTACCAGAGATTGACTTTCTTCTTCGACCATGGATGCATTAGGATTATTTCTGGATACGCGCCGACCGCTAATCTCCGACTGGCAGAAGCGAGAGTTTGTGGCTACGACGCCAGAAGGAACATTTTCTGAGGATGGATAACGAGTCGGACAAGATCGGCGACGATTTAAAGAATCCTCTTCTTGCTGCAGTTCCGTATTTACGCCGGGCCGACGCTGGAAACAACCAATCATTGAAGTGGAAGCACGCTGATTGGCCACTGAATCCCGGGTGAAGAAACTGGCAAAACTCATCAGTTGGCTGCTGGGCGTGTAAATGTGCTGAATACTACGGTTGCGACGCTTTTCTGGTTTGCGAGACATCTTGCGACTGTGATGAAATAAACGATTGAGCAACACGGCGTAGCACGTTGTGATGACGGCACAGGGAACAATGAAAACACCTGCCAGATGACCAAGCCTGAAAAAAACTAGCCGGCTACTACTGCTTTTGCAAAAGTCAGCTCCATTGGTTAAATAAAAAAAAGAGATGAATACAAAAGCAAGTTGAAAGAGTGTACAAGTGACAAAATCGTCATTTGAATAAGCGTTTTCAAGCATAACTTTCTAATAAGAAAAAGTAATAGTCGGTTTGGGTCCATTAATTTAACTTGCTACATACACTTGACAAATTGTACATATTGTGTGCTTTTTTAGCTTATGAACTAGCCTAAGCGACTTGAAATAAATCTAAAAAAGACCCTATCCACAGCCTTACCCGAAAAATGAACCCCTACCTAACTCGGGTCGGGCCAGCTAGCTAGCTAGCTTAGCCTACAACAAAACGGGTAATCTACAGCAAAATGGGTAACGTAAACTCTCGTTTTGGATGGAACTACAAGGGTGCTAGGATCTCGGACCTGTTGCTCAACTTTACAAGTGTTACAATTCTAAGTAGAAAATCAGATGATCCGTATGAACTTTTGTGATGAATTCGAAACGAATCACCTGATTTACAATTTACTTACAATGTTACTATTGTAAGACTTATAAAATTGAGCATCAGGCCCCTAATTGACTGATGGATGACAATGCTATTCAATCTGAGGTGCGGCTCTGTTTTCGGTGCGTCTTTGGCGTTATTGCACACAGTATCTATTGCGCTACCAAGCAGGCATATGAAAAAAGCTTCATATTCTTCTCATAACTCGGCCTAGGTCGAACACATGATTGTGAGAAATACACTTCTAATGTTTCACATTACACATATCTAATGTTTCATTACGCGTTTCTATTTCGTTCTAACGGGACCTTTTAGACTCAGTCTAAAGCTAACTAAATGTAGAATGTGGAAGAATGTATAATGTAGATTGTGCAGAAATGAATATTTATCTACCTGTAAGCCGTTTCAGCCCTGAGTCGATGCGGTAGTCGCTGATTGAATCGGTAGATCATCCAAACAGTAGAGCACTGCACGAAACCGGGGTATGGCTCGACGGTCTGCCAGATCAGAGCTTGCGGAGAACTGCACACCACGGCGTAGGCCCAGCCAAAAATGATAAGCCGACGAGCACGCCTGAAATTTTAACGAACAATCAAATGATAATCCTCAAAAGCTTATG
The DNA here is from genome assembly GCA_030248245.1 of Trissonchulus sp. WLG1_4. Classification (NCBI taxonomy): domain Eukaryota; kingdom Metazoa; phylum Nematoda; class Enoplea; order Enoplida; family Ironidae; genus Trissonchulus; species Trissonchulus sp. WLG1_4. The sequence continues at coordinate 7,680 of JASANF010011490.1, forward strand.
AACCACATCAAGAGTATATAATAGGACAACATTAATAAATTGCAGTTTTAAACAATAAAAACAATAACTAGCAATCCCGACTACGCAGCAAGTACACCAAGTAATCTAATGCACTTAAGGTGGTAGTGTCGCCAAAGCAGTTTTGCTCATAGGTTGCATAAAAAGAGCTTTTTGCTTTGAAATTGTGCGTTCATTGAGAAACTAGTGCAATGCCATATGGTGTCAAATAAATACTGCCAGACACTAGACTGTCAATATCTACCAATATTTTGAACCAATCACCATTTGTAAGCCAGACATCACACAACAGGACATGAAAGTTAAAAAAATCAAGCCAGATATCAGAATGGCCAGCTTGTGAAGTACGTATTGACGCACAATTTTTTGCAACAAATAAGAAAAATAAAAAATGAAGGTTCGTTTTTCTTTTGACTTTAAAATAAGCGTCTAAATTTTTCACAATTTATCATTATTGCTGTGAGTACTTCACAGTTTACGCGCGGTTTCACAGTTCAAACAGGTATTACTCCGCAACCACTCAAGCAATTTGCACTAAATTTTGTGTGCGTAAACTAGAGCATATGTGCTTTTAGTTTGTGTAAAGAGTCTAAACAAAAAGTTTTTTAATTGTGACGAAATTATCGAATGTGAATAGGTTTTCAAAACGTCATTTTTCAGACTTTGCGACTTCACTGCTAACAGTAGGCTGCATCAATTTTACTGAAACTTGGCAAAAATATTTGCCTTAAAACATGTTTTTAGAATATATAAAGAACAATGACTTATCTTTCATTGAAAAAGTTTTATAGTCGCGCAAAATCGACTGCTTTCGCGACACTACCCCCTTAGTTTGTGCCGTCCGAATCGATATCGTCGTAAATTGAGCGTCAGTTTGCCACAAATTTACGAACAAGTAAGAACTCCTGCAGTTTGATCGAGAACTTTCGTATGTAATATCAATGAATTTTCACCTTAAAGCTGTCTGGAAGGTCAGGTAAGCATAAGGACTACTGGGGTCGTATCCTCACAATTACCCACGGGGAAAGTACGCAATCCTTACACACTATTAAAGGTAAAGGTAGAGTTTAAATTAAAAACAAGGCTAATGTGGACCGTTGAGGATGAAAATTTGTGAAATAATTTGCATCTGTAAAACAAGTGGATGTGCATTTTTGACCCGATTCTTGGCGTCAATCATGGCTATTGGTTTTAGTCATTATATAAAAAAAACCATTTCAATTACTTTAACCATTATGTACGGGTAGCCCTATGGGTTTAGTTTTTGTCTGAGAATACCATTTTACCCTTAAGCCCGGTTCATACTTGTCCCTGAGAACGTAAGGACAGGTACCAGTGAAAAATTAGGCACAAAAGTGTTTGGGCTTTCGCATACGATCTGCATGTGACCCAGATTTTTTTCCTCGAAACATCAACTCAATTAGCCAAACGGTTTTCTCGAAATAACTTGAGGACAAAATGATAGAGACAAGGACAAGGACGAGTATGAACCGGGCTTTACCTTCCATTGGGTAAGGGGAGCCCAAAATTGCCCACAAGTACGTATATACCGGAACTAACTTGTATCCCACACTAAGTGCCTCCTGCCTTTGCTGAACACTGAGCACACGATCCACTGCAATAACGGCAATCATGGCCGAAGACGAATAAAGTGAAAACATGTCCAAATATTTGGCCACTTTACAGACTGTGTTCGTAGACCGCCACGTAAACGTAGCCAGCCATATGAAATATATTGGCGTAAATGTTGTCAGAACGAGCAAATTGGAAATATTCAAGTGCAGTTTCAGAAGACGAAATCTTGAGCAAGATGTGATGGATTTTTCTCGCCATACTTCGCGAAATAGTTTAACGAAGGCGTAGAGATTCAGCGGCAGACCGATGCTGAACAAAACAGCATAGTAAGCGATTTCGATGTAATCAGAGATCAAGTGCGTGGGTGTGTCCACACTCACGCTGGCGTTCTCCAACACGCGAGTGTAGTTCAGATAGAGGTCAGGAGCGATGGCGGATAGATTCATCAAGATTATGTTATCTGGAATTTAACAAAACAAATAACCTTGATGGAAGAGTCAACTCAGTAGTGTGAAAATAGCAGACAAAGTGATCGTTTTGGATTTATTCAAAAAACAAATATCAGTGAGAATTGCAAAATTATAGCGATTCGGTTTTTTAAAAAATAGTCAGATGAACTGCAAAAACTGCCCGTTTGAGAAAGAGTATTTTCAATTTTATGCGAAAGTCAAACTACCTAAAGTGTACGACGATTTTACACATTTTTGCGAAAAAGAAACAGTTAAATCCTAGAAATGTCGATATAAAAGTGTTTCTAACATTACTAAAGATCCTAAAATTACCTTACTTTAAAATGTTTGAATTTTAAAATAAAGTTATTAACCAAACATATTCTAAACTATGCCGTTTAACCCATTTTTGGAATTGGCCCTTAGATACTAGAAAAATGGTTATTACGTTTTGGAGCTTAAGCCTACCATATGCTACAAACATTTCACCAATTACAGATATTTGCCTGTTTTTCACGGGTATTAATTTTTAGCAATAATACAGAATATTTTCATTAGGACATCGCCAAAAAGATCAGTTTAGCCCTGAAGTGTTTTGGCATAAATGTATTCCCAGAACGAAAGGTTTCGCCAAAAAACCACGAGAATGTAATCTATAACCTTATAAAAAAACGTCTGCAAAGAAATTAATTAGACTGTCGGTTTTACTAGTTTCAGTTTTTTTGACGAGGTTTTGATAGCTTATGCTTTTCAGATATGTTTCATTGATATTAATATCAAGTATCTAAACCTGATGCATGATATTACATACATACATACATACATGACGGCAAAAATATAACACAAAAATAGGATATTTTGACATTTGTTTTTCGTAATGAAATCGCGTGTTTCCTTTCGTATCGAAGTTCAGTAATTTTTAGTCAGACAGTCCGTTTCTGGCAGCAAAGATTGAGATGACACTTACGAATACAATTTTTTTCGTTACAACTGGTTTGTTCTTTGTTTTTTTCAAAGTAACCTGTAACATGTTTTCACGGTTTGCTTTGCGAATTTGTCCACAAAAAAGGCTCACCCTTTGGCGATTTTTTGCCTCGCCCAGTGGCGATTTTTTTATTACATTTGTTTTTTGTTGCCATTTAGTTTTTATGAAAAAATTGTATAACAACTAAAACCGGTTTTTTAACCAGTCACTGGTTTAAAGTGTTGAAGCTGTTTTCGTTTTGTTTCAGCTCTCCATCCATTACAAAAAAACTTCCGTGCATCAGAGAAGATTGATTAAATTCAATTCAATTCAAGATCGTTCAATCCATCAGAAAAGCGGTGAAAATTAAAGTCAGACAAAACATAGTTGTACCACTTGAGAAAACAAAACATGTGATTAAGTTGGTACGACAAGAACAGAATTAGGCTCGATTCATACTTACAGCCGTATGTCCGTTCTGCCGACAAAATGACGAAAAAATGACGTCACATGCGCTGGCTGATCCATTGCACTAGGCTGCTAGTGACGTCATTCTGCAGGCTGAACGGACATACGGCTATAAGTATGAATCGAGCCTTAGACTATCAAGAGTGCAGCAAGCAGTCACAGAAGTCATGCCATTACAATAATTAAGTGGCGCACATTTTTTGTCAGACTTTAGTAGTAATTTAAAAACAATCAAAATTGAATGTTTATTAATACATAATTTTGTCTTTATCATGTCAATATTGTAGAATGATTGACACGTTCAACCTTTACAGCAAAACATAGGAACGTCGTAGTTCTAAAAACAGTGCTGATGGCTGAAGAAGTTTCGCATGTTGCAAATGTATTATACAGTATAAAAATTAGAATTATCTAAATTAATAGTTTAAATAATTTAATTTGCTATTTTTCAAAAAGCAAATGTTAAAACTTTTGTAGTTTCAAAAAATGATCCTCAAATGCATCAGCATGCAATCATTTTTACGCAATCAGATCACAAAGCATTACATTTAAAATTGATCACATTATCGCGCTACAATAATTGCAATGGAGTAGTTCGATGGCTATAAAAATCATTTTAAATTGCAGAAGAATACTATAAAAGCACACATTTAGGAGAACTTTTAAATTATGCATCTGCTTTTAAGAAAGACGAAAGCGTTGTCAAGCGTCTTCTAGAGCTTAAAATTATGCAAAATGCATAAAAACAATGCAAGTACTGTTTTGCGTCATTGTCTGCTTTTGACAAACGCGAAAAAAAAATTAATTCAGAAGGATAAATTAATTCTGCCGATTTTATTAAATGATAGAAATAAGCGAAATAATCACGATGTATTTCACGAAAAATGACGCAGCGGATGTGTTACTCACGTTATCAGATGTCGACATACGTACATTTAGGCTAATGACTTAGAATGTCACTAAATTTCCAATTTGCGACAAGTTAAAAAATCAAATCCAAATCCTTTTAAATGCTGTTAAAACTGTGAAAGTGAAAACTGTTTAAAACTCAGTTTTAGAAATTTAAATGTATAACAACTATAAAGTCTGATAAATTTTTAAAATCGTGAATATAAATTTGAAAATGTTTTTGATAAAAGTGAAAATTGAAAGTTACACGCTGTTGAATCGACTCGATATATAAATCAACCATTGCGATCCACTAGATTTGTATTTGCGCAACAATTTAATTTATTGCACATCTTTTTCTGATATATCTAACTTGAGTTATTTTCCTCAATTTATGACACCGTAGTTGAGTGTGACTGGAACAATGATCATAAGATTTTGTCCAATTGCTTATTTTGATGCAGGCAATACACAATAATTGCGGATTTAAAATTATTTTTAGCTACATAAATCTTGCTTTTTGATATAGTGTTTTTTTAGAACTGATTAAACGGATCAGTGTAAAATGACTCTGAGTGGTGAACTTTGACCTAAGTGAACTGTTATTATGACTTGTACCTATTCTTCTTTAAGTCTTCAGATGACAACAAATTTAATGTGCAGAAGCTAAAAAGAAATAAAAGCTATCTGTAACCCAATGCAAAGTGAAATATGAATTTTCTTTTTGCAGTACAGATGATTTCATAAAAACGTTTCATTACTTGTAACAATAATAAATTTCATTTCCGTTCGAAAGCCAGGATACATAGAACTAGAGATATTATAGCAATGACACTTCATAACAATTGTTTTGTTGATGAATTGGGCTTAGTTTTAATAATTAGACGCGAACTTATTGCACAGAAACGAGAGATTAAAAATAATAAGAATATACTAGCTGGAGTGTACAGTTATAATGATAATAAAAATGTAAAAAAGCTTTTTTACATTTTTACGTAGACGTTTTTTGAATGCCGTTTTAATTTTTTTATACCAAATCAGAGATACGAACGAAAACATTAGGTTCGCAACATAAAACTCATCTATCTAGATGACTAAGATCAGCATAATAGCATTATGTTCGCGTGAATTCCAGGAAAAAATACTTATCATATTATTCAGGTACAATTAAGTTGAAGTATGCAAATGCAGAGCAGCCACTAATAGATTGCAGCATTAATGACGATAAGCCGACTTATTAAGACATGACGTTTTAGCCGTTTATTCTAAATCACAACAATCCCAATCTGCGTCAAAAGCATTCACTAAGCATCAAGCATTTATTTTTAAGCACATTGGCCACAGGCCTCGTAAACCTGTTGGGCCAGCTACAGCATTAACTTACTTAATTTATTTATCTTCCATACAAAACAGAAAAAACTACTTTAGCAACCATTTTAACAAAGTTTGTACAACGTGCGCAATGGATACGGGATCGAGACGTAAAATAAGTTATTACTGCAAATAGTTAACAGCTAATCGACTTAGCGACTATTGCGTAAAATTAACAAAGATATCTCCGGCTGGGCTCGATCCAGCAAACTTTTGGTTAAGAAACCAATGCGCTAGTACTCTGCGCCACGGAGACCACTGGGATAGATCGTTTAGTTGTCGTTCAATATTTTAGGTACCAGTATTTTAACGCTGTTGACCTGGGCCAACCTTTTACAAAAATTTCCAAGAGCGAATTAGTCCTAAATTTTACGATTTTGCAAATAAGGATTTATGTACCGTGTTATATAACTTCTTTTGGATCTTGATTATTATATTTATTGTTATCAATTTGCTTAGAATAATTTATATCCTATTAAATAGGATGTTATAATATCCTATTAATTATATATATGTAATTTTAGAGGAGTTTCGGGACTCTATTGATCTGTGTGGTCGAGTGGTTAGTTTGATAGATTCCTAATTACGAGGCCGTAGGTTCGATACTAAGTTGAGCACTTTTTGGCAGTCTTTTGCATTGCGAATTACTTCTCAACAACAGCCCCGATCTCAACAACACAGGAAACTTCAAGTATGGGTTATGGCACTGGTTGGAGTGCTATAAGTGATTTATACGCAAGTTTCTGTGAAACTCCGAGTGCAGAAGCACGAGTGCGCGAAGCGCACGAGTTCACCTGCACGAGGGTTTCACACATGCGTATCAATTATTTTTAGCACAACCACCAGTGCTATAAGTGACTTGTAAATCGATTCGAGTACAGCGTGCAGTATAAGTAGACTGCACGCTGCAGAATGCAGTATAAGTCTGGTTATTGCACTTTACTGTAACACTGAATCGCGTTACAAGGCATTTTAGTGTGACAGTTGCACAGCTACGATAGAAGACGTGTAAAACACAGTCCGCACATGAACACTTTAACGCTAGAACTGTGTTAAAGATACCAGAATCAAAATTAAAGACCTGTTGGGCTGTGGCCCAACAGGAACAAGTAAAAGTTTACTGCAAAAGTAGTTCAGTGAGTGAGAAGTTAGAAGGGTTAACGTTTGACAACATTAGGCCTGTTACGCATTAAAAACTAATCGCAAACAAAAAGTACGTAAATATTAAGAAGAGCATGACACTTTTCATATTATGTCTTGGGACAGTCGTCCATGGTGAGGTCTGAGTGTCACAATTCCAGAGAAAATATCAAACGCGGCCATTTTATGTGGACAAAATTATATGAAATCCTGGTGTTCATTTGCACAGATTTACTGCTTAGCCGTTCCAAATTCATTAATACAAAAATTGATAAGCACGCTCTAATTTAAAAGTAGAAAACCGCGTCTGTGGTTTAAAGAGTTTCGTAACTCAGTTGCTGTATCTATATTCCAAAGAAAATAAAACGGAGACAGTTTAATTTTCGAAACAACACTGCGTTCATAAGCTATATGAGTACAGATCAGCGTTACATAGATGACAAAAAGTAAAACCAAGAGTACATAATAGGAAGAGTATGACACTCTTCCTATTATGCCTAGCAGCGCGCGTCCAATGCGCAGCGCGAAATAGGCCTTTTTTGTACGGTTTTGAGGGGGGGGGTACCCCCCCCCTCAACTGAAGACCCCGTACTCAACTGAGGGGGGGGGGGTACCCCCTACTCAGTTCGATACCCCGTGCTCAACTGAGGGGGGGGGGTACCCCCCCCCTCAACTCAGCACCCCGTCTTCAGTTGAGGGGGGGGTACCCCCCCCCCTCATTTCAAGACACTGACAAAGTCTTTGCGATACCCCCCCCCCTCAGTTCAGTACCCCGTCGTTCAGCACATCAACAAAAGTCCTTGTCAGTGTCTTGAAATGAGGGGGGGGTACCCCCCCCCCTCAACTGAAGACGGGGTGCTGAGTTGAGGGGGGCGGGTACCCCCCCTCAGTTGAGCACGGGGTCTTCAGTTGAGGGGGGGTACCCCCCCTCAAAACCGTACATAAACGGGCTATTTCGCGCTGCGCATTGGACGCACGCCCGTAAGCATAATAGGAAGAGTGTCATACTCTTCCTATTATGTACTTTTGGTAAAACTCATAAAAAGCAACATTTATTTTTAGTACTAGTTAAAAAAGCAACTATTGGGCAAAAAATGTGCAAAAAACTGCCAATTAAAAGTAAAATAAAGCCTGAATTTTCAAAAAGAGCCAAAACCCGGGATCGAAGCAGGTACCTTTAGATCTGTAGTCTAACGCTCTATCAACTAAGCTATTCCGGCTTGTACTTTCTTTACTTAAAAGTCTGTAACTATTGATGACTGATAAATACTATGTAGCGTGAGATAACATTTATTTTGATTGGTCAGCCTGATTTCCAGAGATAATCATTGGTAAACCATTATTTTTTAAAACGTATAAAATTCTTGTGAAATGGAAGTCTCGTGTCACAATGTGTGCTAAGTGATCATTGCTAAAACTACGATTCCCCTGCACGGTCCCAATAAATTCAATATATCAGTTATTTATAGTGACGGTCACGAAGCGGTGGCTCAGATAGTAGAGTTTCTGATTATTAATCTGAAAATTAACGGTTCGATTCCTTCTCCGTATTTTTGAAGCTTCAATTTCATCAGTTTGAGATGCATTTAATGCGCTGTTATTATATGCATATAATAAATTATATAGGTAGTGCAGTGCATATAACATGGCGTTATCAGCAGTCTGATACCGACACATTACTACAGCAAAGGTAAGAGCAAACACACGCACACAACACAAAAGGTAGGCATGCTGTCAGGTAAGTGTGTTAATTTACAGATTCTGCAAATTCTATACAAACAAAGTATAAAGTACCTGTTGCGCTGTGGCGCAACAGGAAAAAACCAGCCTGACGAATACTGTAACAAGCAAAGCCCAATGCAAAATGAGCATGCGAATATCAAACCTATATTTTCACTGTGTGAACCAAGACCTGCTGCGCAGCAGATAATCATTTACATTATTGTAATCAACTTACAGTTGCAGCTATTGTTTTCATGTATTCAATTGCATGTTAAGCATCACTAAAAGTCACAGTATAAGCATGAGCATAACCATGCTACTGAGAATTAAAAACCACTGATTTCGAGGCACATGGAAAAATTGCCATACTATACACGCCAATAAATGCAATAAAATAATCTCTGACATGTAGCTGCTGTGTACTTGCTGCGATTTAGTTTCATTGCTAACCATTCCAATTCTTCATACATACGTTTGCGTCAACCGGTCGTCCACAAATCGCTGACAACTGCTCATCCTCACTAATATAAAATATATTAGCTGAGCTGATGATCCTTTTGAAAGCTCATATGCTTAAACAAACATGTCGGTCCCTTATTTCGACTACGTAGTATCTCGTCTGTTTCATGACCGACAAAAATGACGACGTCACGTTTGTAGGGTGTATTGATAGTGCCATTTACAACCGTTGCAGGTAACACCAATGTCGTGTTTGCCATAACAGTGGATTGTGAGCCTTTTTTTGTTAAGTAGTGGTCTAGTTTGTGACATCGTGTCGAAGATAAATTTTACTTTACTTTTATTCTAGATTACTGTTTGTGTGAAGTGTGAACTATGCAAAAGAGTGGACAAATGGAGACCATGCGAATAATGTGAGATATACTTTTAAAGTGAGACCTGTGTGATTTCAGACTTGACTGCAAAATTACTATGCAAACAGACAGAGGAAGACAAGATAGTGAATGTTATGAATGTTAATCATACAATTTTTTGCAACTACTACTCTTGCATTGTGGGCGTGGCAAGACATACTTTTGTAAAATATGCAAATGACTAATGAGTTTCGAACTTTGTGTGTACTTCAGCCGTACATTACGTGCTTATGTACGTAGGTAGTTACTAGTATGAAAATGATACGTACCTAGACAGACACATTTCAAACACACACTCATGTTCACTTGAAACCGCACAATTACACACATAAAAACACACAGAGACGCACACACGTCTCACTTAATCGCACGTTATCTTCCGCACACCTCATTCTAAAGAAGCCTGCTGCGCTGTGGCAGCGCAGTAACACTAAAATGGATTAAGAAGTTAAATAAAATTAATTCAAGAATATATTGTTGTGGGAGAACTGATACTAGAACTATCACTAGTCACTATTCTTTGTAGTAGTTACGGTATGGTCGGATATATGCATGTCGATCTAATGTAGTATTTGTCCAATAAAGCACTATACTACAAATTGGCGCAGTGGTCATGGAGAATGTTTCCTTTCCAGTTTTTGACTCCAGCAGTGAGTCATGGTGTTCGTACGAAGAACGTTTGGAAAGCTTTCTGCTGATAAAAGACGTCAAAGACGAGTCAAAAAAGACCGCTTACTTAATCGCGGCGATTGGAGCCCAAACATATGAACTACTGAAATCATTAACGGCTCCAGACTTGCCTCGCGATAAAACATTTGCTGAACTTTGTTTATTATTGCGTGGTCACCTGGACCCGAAACCAACTAAACTGATGCAGCGATACAAATTTTATACCGCTAGTCAATTTACTACTGAAAACATTGCTGATTTTGCAGCGAGACTTCGAATGTTGGCTTCAAGATGTGACTTTCACGCTGGAACTTTAGACGAAATGTTGCGTGATAGATTTGTTGTCGGTCTAATGAAGCCTAATGTTCAAAAACGCTTGCTTGCAGAAGTAGATATTAGTTTAAGTGACGCTTTAAAACTGAGTCTAATTATTGAAACGTCCGAAAAAAAATCAGAAAGTATTAGAAAGGCCCGTGGCGAGCCAAATACGCCAGATTACTCTGTGAACAAAATGACTAATCCGCAAAAAGGTGGGCACTGCTACCGTTGTGGCAAAAACACTCACTGGGGTAATAACTGTGCAGTTAAAAGCTGGACATGTAATAGTTGCGGAAAGCTTGGGCATTTAGCTAAAATGTGCCGCACGAAAGTTAATGTACCCAAATCTGCCAGCAGACGCAGCAACTTTAGTAACAGGGTTCGGCAGAACTATGTGACCGATGCTGAACCTGAGCAAGATGCCGCTAGTGTTCACAGCGAAACTGACAATGATAAAGTGTGGACAGTTTGCAGAATAAATGAAAAAACAGCTGTAGGCACAGGACCGACAAATCCCTGGATAGCGCCATTTGAAATAAATGGACGGTGGATCAAAATGGAATTAGATACTGGGGCCGGGGCTACTATAATAAATGAAAAACTGTGGAAAACCATATCTAACGGGAAAAAACTGCGTCCAAGTTCGATTAAACTGAAAACTTATACCAATGACCCTATTGAAGTCAAAGGCGAATCAACTGGGATTGCACAAACCAGAAGAATGGATAAAGGCGTTTGCTGCAAACTGATCGTGGTCAAAGAAGATGGTGTTGCTTTAGCTGGCAGACCATGGCTTGCTTGCATGAAAATTGACTGGCCACAAGTCTGCAATCACGTCGATGCGGTCCAAAAAGACAAGAAAGAGACATTGCCCACAGAAATCCAGAATCGCTTGAAGGTATTGTTTGCAAAATATAGCACTGTATTTGATGACTTAAAGCTTAAAATAAGTCCTGCTAAAATTTTGTTTAAAAGAGTCAGCAAAGCCAAAGTTTTTCAACTCTAGACCAGTACCGTTCGCTTTAAAGACAAAAGTTGTTGAAGCGTTGCAGAAAGAAGTAGATGATGGCATTTTGGAACCAGTACCATTTGCTGAATGGGCTGCGCCCATTGTTCCTGTGGTTAAACCAAACGGCTCTGTACGGATTTGTGCAGATTTCAAAGAACTGTAAACAGTCAAATAAATGTGGACTCACATCCGTTACCACGGGTAGAGGAAATTTTGCAGAACTTGAATGGCGGAACAAGATTTTCAAAGCTAGATATGAGTAGAGTTTATTATCAAGTCAGGTTGGATGAAAGCAGTCAAAACTTATGTGTTATTAATACTCCGCTAGGATTACTACGTTATAAAAGACTAGCTATGGGGGTATCATCTGCACCGGCTATCTTTCAGCGGAAAATGGATCAGCTGTTGCACGGAATCCCAGGGGTATCTTGGTTTTTAGATGATATAATCATAACCGGCAAGACAGTAGAGGAACATTTTGAAAATTTAGAAAGTTTTTGAGCGGTTCAAGCAACAAAACGGGCGGCTTGGTTAGGCAAAGTGTCAATTTTTTATGAAAGAAGTTGACATGGTGGGGCATCGGGTTTCATCAGCAGGAATGAAACCGATTTATTCAAAAATTGAATCAGTTTTAAACATGCCTCAACCAACTAGTACTAGCCAGTTGCAAAGCTTCATAGGTATGGTCACGTACTACAGCAAGTATATAAGCGGATTTTCACAAATATGTGCACCATTGTACAAACTATTGTCTAAGTCAGCTTCATGGCATTGGACTGCAGACTGTGAAAATGCATTTTTAACCTTGCGTCAGCGGTTATCTTCTGACAATATTTTGATTCACTACGATCCAAGTTTGCCGCTAGTATTGGCTTGTGATGCCTCTTCTTCAGGCGTTGGTGCAGTCATTAGCCATCGTTTCCCGAACGGGGATGAAAAACCAATAGCCTATGCGTCTAAAATGCTGAACAAAACTCAGCAGTTGTATTCACAAGTCGAAAAAGAAGCGTATTCTATAATTTTTGGAGTAAAACGATTTTATATGTACTTAATTGGTCGCAGGTTTTTGTTGCAGACTAATCACAAACCACTTATAACACTGTTGCACCCATCAAAAGCTTTGCCTGTTGCAACAATAAACCGTTTACAAAGATGGGCGTTATCATTAATGGCTTTCACGTACACAATAGAATACCGCAGCACGAATTTGCATCGTAATGCAGATGGGTTGTCAAGACTACCAATATATAGTGCCGATGATGACAGCACAAACACTGAAATTCAAGCAGTAACTGCTGAATGGCTCACACAGCTACCCGTTGCTGTTACGTTAAAAGAACGGCAACTGGCAACACATTCGGGAATATTGTATCAATGGTTGGCCTAAAAACAGTTCAGTCAAATTTTCTGAATACTTTCCAAAACGATTGGAAATGACTTGGGTTAACGATCTGCTACTCTGGCGAAACAAAATTGTTGTCCCCGAAGTTTTACGGCAAAAAGTATTGAAGGATTTGCATTGGGGACACCCCGGAATCACAAGAATGGACGGTCGCTGTCGACAATATGTCTGGTGGCCTCAAATTTTTGGACAAATAAAGCATTTTGTCGCGAGTTGCAAATTCTGCCAGCGAGAGCAAGACAACCCTAAAACAAATTTACAGCCATGGCCCAAAGAAACCCAACCGTGGGAAAGAATACACATTGATCATCTAGGCCCTTTCCACGGTTATTACTGGTTGGTGGCAGTCGATAGTTTTTCACGATGGGTCGACGTAAAACCAGTCAAAAACTTAACTACTTCTAGCACCAAAACGGCTTTGTGGTCGATTTTTGCCTACACTGGTATTCCTAAAGTTATTGTCAGTGACAACGGACCTGCTTTTGCTTCAGGACAGTTTGCTGCTTTTTGTAAAGAGCTTGATATTCAACATATATTTTCGCCGCCCAGACACCCACAATCAAATGGTCTGGCAGAACGCTTTGTTCGCACATTCAAGAATGCAATTGGTAAAAAACAACCGATACACGATGCAGATATTTGCGAAATAGTGGCGAAGTTTTTACTTGGATATCGCACCACTCCAAATGAAACTGGATTCACTCCCGCTCAAGTAATGTACGGAATAAATTTGAAATTAAAATTTGACTACTGGAAATCAAACAAGAATCAAATGAAAACGCAAAAATCTGAAAGGTTTTACGTGGGCCAATTAGTATGGACTAAAGTCTACCATGGAAACGATTCAAATGGTACATGGCAACCAGGGCTAATCAACTCACTTAATGGCAGCCGCCTGGTCGATGTTCAACTACTTGGAAGTGGGGGAACTATGCGAAGGCACTGGGATCAAGTACGTCCACGCTCAACAAAAGTTTTTGATAATCAGAATATCGGTGACACGGACGACGTTTTTGGAACTTTTGAATAAGAAGAGTTTATTTTAGAGAATAGACCCTGACTAAACTTTATTTAGACTAATTTAGACTATAAGTTGTGTTAGCTATAAAAATGATAGAAAATAACTGAAAGCCAGTTTTTTGCTAAAAGGAAATTCAAACTTCAGACTTACTACAACAAAACTGAAACAGACCAGTTCTTTGGACATTAAAAAAGTGAACATGCAATAACAGACCAAAAAAACTTAACTTGTATGTTTACAAAAGCCAATCAGTTAGACAGAACATTACTATAGACATATCATTGTCAAAAAATTGAAATTAAAAATGCAAATTAAAAGCTTAGCTTTTTCGGTTGTTAGATGACCAGAAAAAACCGACGACATTTTTGCGAAAGGGTATTGTTCAAGACATAATTTAGGAAACCATTTCAGTACTCAGACAAATATTTTGAAGAAATGCCCATCCAAAAATAGAATGCCTATAAATCATAAACATCCAGAGGATATTTTAACAAGTCCTTTGCTAAACACTGAAACTTGTTCGTTCTGCAATTAGCTGCTTGCTATCTTTTGAATTATTACGCACGTTCCAAAAACATTGACTCTGCATAAGTAACAGATTCGTTTGATTGGACTGGACAAAAAGTAATGCGGAATAATCTGTCCGTTTTCTTGACAGCAAAATTTTTGATGCATATCAACAAGTTGCTTTTTACAGTAGTTTCTTGTTTCTAACTTATTGAAACGCCAATTGCCATGTGAAATAACATTTAGACATTTAGGTAACAAGCCCAGTCTGCGGCAAAACTTTCAGTAAGATTCAAGCCTAAGTCTTAAAGTAAACTGACCCGAGGTCAGCTAAAACCTGTTGTGCAGCGCTAAAATGAATGTTACATAACTTACTATTTGCTCAAGAAATCACTAATTTTTATTACATTCAGAAGACGTCTGACATCAAATGCAACGGTTGTTTTTGATAACACTGGGTCAAAACATAATTGTGAATTTTCATATATCAGTTACAAACAAACACACATTCCGTTCTGTAACGTCAATTATCTCTGTATGATGATGTCTGCGTTCTAGAAAATCGAGTATCCCTTGCGGTTTCGCAAAGTACATAGTTGTCGTTCTTGCTGCAGCGTTTTCGTGACACACACAAATGCTGTCTAGAGAGCGAGCTAAACAAATGAACAGACGCCACTTGTGACTGTTCACTGCAACTTTTCAAGCTTGAGAAATATGTGACACACGCACTGTCACAGTACAGCTGCAGTTACACAAACACACAGAGAAGAAATGCCACACAAACCAAGCGTTAATCTGGAAAATCAAAATTAAAGACCTGTTGTGCTGTGGCACAACAGGGAAAAGACAAACAGACAGCGTTCTTGAGAAGTCCCAAAATATTCCAAAAATATGTAAACAAATGCAAATCTGCCTGTGACGTTTATTAGAACGTAAGAGATTAAAAAAGCTGAGCTTAAACGTTTTAACAAGCTTTTTAATACACAATGGACAAAGCCCCAGGCATATATGTCTGTAACAGCTAATTTTACACGCTATTTAGCATGATTTTTACATTTAGAAATTAGAATGTAAGATCAAAGGATCTCAAGTCTGACGTAAAACAGCTCGACTCAGAAAAAAAACAACACGTGAACTCATTCCGAAACTAAAGTCTGACCAGAAAGTGCTGAACCCTGAGACAAAACAGGTAGCGTGATTTTTGCATGGCTATAAATTCATTGTAACAGTTCAAAAGCTGCTGATTAGTAATAACTTCATATGACGAATTTGTATTAAATCAGCTGATTCGCAGATTTACAAGCTAAATGGCAAGCCCAACCCAGATTGGAGATTCCGGGACGAACGCCCCCTCTGACTTTACGTGGTTTGACAAACCTTCATCCATGGTGCTGAGAAAAGCTGCAACTGAAAATTGTATTTCTCGCTTCAAGAAAATTTGAAAAAAAAAGACCAAAATAATATGTAGACTATTATAATATATTTGCAAACAATTTTACAGTATTACATTTTACAAAAATGTTTAAATTTCAGAATAGAATGACGAAATTGGTAAATTTTGCGTTTTTGTACGTTTAAGCTGAACATCGTCACAACCGCTCATAAAATTTTTGAGAAATCCAGAACAATCCTTTTCCCCAGTCTCCATGTATTCTGAGCTAATCCCTGATTCTTTACAACTAATTAACAGCTGTACTGATTCTTCTTGCAACAACTACTATTGCAAAAAATTGCAGAATTGCAGAATTGCAGAATTGAATGAATTGAATTGCAGAATAAAGAATTGCAGAATCAACCAGGTCCAGTAGTACACGAGCCCCTAGCAAAAATCGTGCCACCTGGGCCCGATTTATCGAAACAAAATGTTCGTCATCGAAAATGTTCGTCATCAAAAGTTCGTCATCGAAAATGTTGGTCATCGAAAATGTTCGTCATCAAAAATGTTCGTCATCGAAAAAACAAATGTTCGTCATCAAAAATGTTCGTCATCGAAAAACCAAATGTTCGTCATCGAAAAAACAAATGTTCGTCATCGAAAATGTTTCGATCAATCCAAAATTTCCGATGACTAACATTTTCGATGACGAACATTTCTGATGACGAACATTTTGCTTCGATAAATCGGGCCCAGGTTTGTCTGTGTCTTTGGTTTTCAATTTGCACAGTCTGCAATTTCAGGTCAGGCTTAAGCGTTTCACATTCAGCTACCGGGTTATGACTTGAAGCCTAAATTTACCTAAAAAATTAACCGTGTCAATAAAACGCATGCTACTGCATAGCTCATGAGTCCACATAACTTTATTCTTTAGTCCATGAGCATTAGCAAAATTTGAAAATAATAGGTAACCTTAGTGTGAAACATTTTAAGGACTTTAACGCCCCAACATTGTCATGTATATTGTATAGGTGGATTAAGGCACCAATCGCCACGGCTCTAATTAGCGATCACTAATTTGATAGCTAAAATAGAGAATGAGCTTTCCCCTGCCTGTTTTCATATATCTTATGTTACACGTCATTTTACAAACAACCAAAAAAACTTTATCTGTCACTGAAAGACTGCGAAAAACTGTTGAAGTTACAAAGTTGTTTTGCTGTTATTATGAATTATTATGTACCCTCGGTTACTCTTGATAATCTTCCTGTCTATTGCGCGGACAGTTTTGTTTTTTAACAGAAAAGAGAAAGATACCATTAAATGTGGTTGAATTTTGAATATTTTTGATATTTTCATGCCTTTTATTTCACGACGCTCAGGAAATACAAGCCGACATAAGAACAACCAGATCCTCAAAAGATACGGAGACCCCTACTATTTAAAACACATATGTGGGACGTCTATAATATTTGTTTGTAATATTTAAAACACATATGTGGGACGTCTGTAATACATCTCCAAAAATATTGGACATTCAAACAAAACAAAATATCTGATTCAGTTACGAAATTAACAACAGTGCAGTGAGAGTACAGCAAGAGTTACAGTCATTACGAGCACCAGTACAGCGAGTAGCTGCTACAGTAGACTAATAATAGTGTCACAGAGTGTTACTACTCTTCCTATTTTGTACTGTTGGGTACACGTAATGAAAATTCAAAATAATAATGTAATACCAAAAATATTGGACATTCAAACAAAACAAAATATCTGATTCAGTTACGAAATTAACAACAGTGCAGTGAGAGTACAGCAAGAGTTACAGTCATTACGAGCACCAGTACAGCGAGTAGCTGCTACAATCACTACACCTGTTTTCACTGTGCTCGTCCGACATCAAGGCCCGATTTATCGAAACAAAATGTTCGTCGTTGAAAATGTTCGTCGTTGAAAAACTAATGTTCGTCGTTGAAAAACAAATGTTCGTCGTTGAAAGTTCGTCGTTGAAATTGTTCGTCGTTAAAAAATTTTTCAACGACGAACATTAGTTTTTCAACAACGAACATTTGTCCTATAATTACGTGTTATGTTCGTCGTTGAAAATGTTTTGATCAATCCAAAATTTTCAACGACGAACATTTTCAACGACGAACATTTTGCTTCGATAAATCGGGCCCAGTTGCTGAAAGATAAGCGCTCAGTAAAGTTTATAAGCTTAGTGAAAAGAACTTCGTGCTCAAATATGTAAGCAACTGTCCAGATGGGCTCGTTCACAGTGTTTTTTTCCAAAAAGGCGAATGAACTTCGCAAGAACATTTGCAGCATTTTAAATTACTGGCAAGATGAAAAAATTTGCCAGACAAATTTGTTGTTTATAATTATATAAGCCTTATCAATTATCAACCAGGTTTATTATAAAATTTATTATAACCCTATGTGTTGGGCACTGAAAGAAACCGAACGCTCAAAAGCGAAAGGCAATCCTCCCACACACACACACATATATATATATATATATATATATATATATATATACATATATATATATATACATATATATATATATATATATATATATATATATATATATATATATATATATATATATATATATATATATATATATATATATATATATATATATATATATATATATATATACACACCCCCATGTATGTATGTATATATATATTATAGCCAAAAAGCCAAAAAAAGCCAAAACAGCCAAAAGCCAAAAGAGTCAAAAATTAAACCTCATTTCGTAAGTATAAAAACGAGTGCGAAAACGTGTTCATTTATCTACAGTCAACCAAGAGTACATAATAGGAACACATACTACCCCCACCTCAGTTGAGTACAAGGTGTTGCAATGAGAGAGGTACCCCACCCCCCTGAAAACAGGACAATTTCGCGCTCCGCATTGGGCCTACGGCACAATAGTGTCAGACTAATAATAGTGTCACAGAGTGTCATTACTCTTCCTATTT
This sequence comes from Trissonchulus sp. WLG1_4, assembly GCA_030248245.1. Lineage (NCBI taxonomy): Eukaryota > Metazoa > Nematoda > Enoplea > Enoplida > Ironidae > Trissonchulus > Trissonchulus sp. WLG1_4. Next base: position 26,438 of record JASANF010011490.1, read on the forward strand.
TGTACTGTTGGGCACACGTAATGAAAATTCAAAATAATAAAAAAATTAAAACAAAATCGGTAAGAGAGCACTGCTGAAATAAAGTCAAATTATATAAAGCTATATATATTACATATATAAAAAAAGCTACCTGAATCATTTCTAAAAAAGTCAAAAAAGACTGGGAGACTTTAGCTTAGAATCTGCGAAGGATTAAATCCCAAAGATTACTAAAATTTCTAAAAAACAGAACAAATGCGAAACTCATTTAAAGAGTGAATCGCAACCGGAAACATTAACTAATGAGGTTTCTGAAATCTTTCGAAGAAATTTGTGAAAGACAATTTGCTGACTCTATAAAAGTCAATATTGACGGAGAAAAAAATTGTCTAATTCAAGTTCTGACTTTAGAATTGAAGTTCTGCGCTTTCAAATCCTTGAAAACTGGTTTTGAGTTACTTTTTAGTATAAACGTCAATAGAACCAAATCTTTAAAAGCGATCTAGCTATAAGCGTTTTAAGAGTAACTCTATTGGTTTTGTCACCACCGCGTTCAGCTTTCAAAATAATTTACAACTCATTCAAGAAATCTATAAATTATTATTTTTAGACATTGCAGCACTAGTCGAACCCAGACTACCAGAACCTAAATTTTTAACTGGTTTGACACAGACATTTTCTACTTTGCAAAGCTTACAAATATAAAAATATAAAAATCGACGTGTTGTCTCACGCCAATCTTCAACAAAAACCAGCGTCGAATAAAAACGGTCAAAAGTATAACGCCGCTGCTTCTCGACAGATTACAGAGCTTTTCCAAGAAAATAAAGACAACTCAGATTATCATAAAACACAACTTAGCTGGACCATAAGCACAACAAGCTGATGCTGACAGTTGATTGCTTGTGCTCATTACCAGTTTTAGTCCAAGAGCATACAGCAATGCACCGCGCCTAATCCCGCCAAACCATGCTTTCATTTGTGAAACATGACTGTTGAGTTAATTTTTATAACAAAAACATAGGTCCGCGCATGAACAGATAATGTTATCTTTCAAAAATAGATAATTGTTGCAAAAAAACAACAGTTCTCTATTCTACAAAAGATCCATTGTATCATGAGTTTCAGTCGAAACTTCAACAAACGTGAATATTTTTGCTCTTTCGCGTGTGAATAAAACATTATGGAGCTCACTGATACAGTAACCTCTGACGCATCTGAAACAAGTTAGTCGTGTCAGAAAAAAGTAGGTGTCAAAATAATGACATAGCATGTCATGGCTCGTAGGCAAAGAGTGAATTTTTTACTTCAGGTTCAGATGACAAACATCAAGCAAATAAGGAAAGTTTAAAGTTACCAGTATAATGAGTTTCAATATTACTTTTGAGAGGATACAAAGAAACTGTATTCATCATCGTGTAAAAAATTGTAGTTTATAATAATAAAACTCTTAGTTAGGTTTTACACAAAGCTATAAAGCTAAACTATGAACAAGCAGCAATTTCATGCAAAATTTATGGAGTTCCCATCCATGGCCACGACCAGCCTTGCGGTAAGCACCAACCAGTTGCAGTGATTTTTAATGCAAATCGTATTTGGTAGAATCTAAATTATATACTTGGAAGAAATTGCTTCAAAGGAAGTTAAACCTGTCGCTACCCACCTATTTATTTTTAACATCCTGAAAGGCTAGCTAGCATTTGTTAGATTTAGGCTTGTAACCGTATGTTTGTACGGCCGACAAAATTCGAAATAATCGCCAGAAATAATGTACGAGTTCAGATTGTGGCGTGATTATGTTGTAAGTTTGCCGGCTGGAAGGACATAGTACGGTGTACATGTGAGTATGCATAAACTGTCCTGATCTCCTGAGCAAGACCCAATCTTCCCTTTTAAATCTACTTGGTTCTTTTGGATAAAGCTTCGCAATTTTTGATAACGAAGGACTAGTAACCATTTATAAACTTTTTTGCCATGTCCTGACATGCAAGAATAATAAAATTTTTCAATTCGCAATAACCCATAAACATGCAAAAATCGGCGAATACAGCCCCAAAACATCTTTTGAATTTTTTAAAAATTTTTTTGGGCAAGTTAGCTTAATTAAAGGCATATACTGCAAAATTTTTGACAATTCACAGCCAAAGGGGCCAGCACAGAAATAATTGGCCATATCTGGCCATGCCGTACACTCTACAGTAACCTAGCTAGCAACATCAAAACTAAGCTAGCTGGTTAGCGGCCTGGGCCATCTTACCTTACACACACAGTAATAAAATTACGCATAAACACGCACACAAATTTGCCACAGAAAATACACGTAGACGTGCATTTTACGTAGGGCAAAACAAATGTAAAGTCCTGTCGCTACTGAGGTAGCGACAGGAAAAACACAAATTGGTAGCTCACTTGGTAGATCATTCGCTAAAACACCAACGATGGGGTTTAAACACCCACTAGTGTACACGTTTTGCAAATAGCACAAATGACGCATATAACACCATGAATACTTCTTATAGTGCATATAGCACTAACCTTTAGGCGCTATACCACAAATATAGCCCGAAGTTTGGTAAAACTTATAGCGCGAATACCGCTGAATAGGTTCTGTAACCCAAATAGCACTTAAGCTATATAGGTAGCACTTATACCTCGATAGTGCTTATAGCCCAAATATGTACTACTGACCCAATGCGCTATAGCGCTTTTCTGTACCGCTGACACGCCTTCGTTGAATATTTGCATGCTGGTGCATGTACTTTTATTCACTTTGTCCAGGCTTTGCTGAATATATAACTTAAAATTTGCATTGCATATGAGTGTTCTAATTGGTATACAAGGAACAAACAACTGTGTTTAACTTCATTAAAACAAAGGTTGAAGGTGTTCACGTGGGTTCCTTAAATTAATCAATCACACTCACTTGACTTGCAAACTACAAGTAACTGCTAATCATAGCTTTCGGTGATCTGGTTTACATCTACTAGCAAAACTCAAAAATATTTGTTCACTAATAATACCAAGACTGCATACCTAATAGGAAGAGTATGATACTCTCCCTATTATGCTTGGGGCTTGCGTCAAAGCAAAATAGCCCTTTTTTGTATGGTATCGAGGGAAGTACCCCCCTCATTTTGAGACGTCGCACTCAACTGAGGCGGTGGCAGCCCCGCCTTAGTTTAAGGCACTGTGAAAGGCACCCTTCTCATTTTAAGGCTCTGTACGTCTTGAAGGGGGGTAGTCCACCCTCATTTCTAGACAATTTGAAAGGCTTTCATAATGTTTTGAAATGCAGCAAGAACCCCACCTCAAAACAGTACAAAAAGGTTTTTTTGAGCTCCGCATTGGACGCAATCCCCAAGACATAACAGAGAGATCTTCTGCTTCTCTTCTTATTTTTATGTGCTCTGGATCAGAGATGGAACCGGGTCACTCTGCCCCGGTGACCCGATGACCCGGTGACCCGGTTTTCAACGGGTCGCTATTACATTATTGAAACGTCAAAAGGAAACCGCTAAACCAGGTTTTTAGACATTGAATAACCGTTTCAGCTCAAAGGAAAAATAAGTATTCGACTTCTTACTTCTTAGGAACAAAAACTGAAATCAAAGTACATAGGGACGAAATTTTCAGCGATACCAAATTAGGTAGCTGCTTTTCAGTTTCTTACGACGAGCACCATTTCTAAACATGGAGGATAGTTGAAGTTGGCTGCATTTCTTGCACTATGTAACTCTCCGCAGTCCGCACTCGATTGCGATCTATGTAGTTAAAGCTATTACATTTTGTGACAAATTTGCGCCACAGCTCTCAATCTAAATTTACCAGTCAGAACTGAAAGTTGGCAACGTGTTTCAGTGTTTGTGACACGTCACGTTTTGAATTATTAGTCAATTTGATAATAAAATAGCGTGAAGTCCACAGCAATGAACACACTCATATATATATATATATATATATATATATATATATATATATATATATATATATATATATATATATATATATATATATATATATATATATATACACGTTTAGTTCGGTGAGAATAAGGTTTACATACATAGCAATCACAAAATCCTTAAAAACGCAACTACCAACTGAACTGATACAAGTTTGGGGAAAAAATTCTGGTTGTCTGAAAAAGTCTGTTTTGCACCCTTGACCCGGTGACCCGGTGACCTAGGGCGAAAAGTGCCCTTAAATGACCCGATGACCCGGTTCCATCTCTGCTCTGGATAATACGCAAACGTAAGTTAGTCACAGAGCTATGTAGCAGTTGTATAAAGATGTGGATGTCGTTAGAATTCAATCGTAAAATCGCATATCTAGTTCCTTCACTACAACTGAGTTTATTAGTTAGACCCAAAAGTGATTACAGTATATTTGCAACTACATGATTCGCCAGCACTAGATAAACTTATTTACAGATAGACAGGGTCAGACACAAAATTAGCTGTGGAGGAAAGTGTCTGCGTCTTTTTTAGGACTTCCGTGGACTTCAATTTGAGCCATAAACGCAAAACGACCTGAAACTCTGCTTGAGTGCTTATAAAAATCTAGATTTCCAGCTTAATTAATGCGACAATACCAACGAAAAAAGTCAGACACAATAAACCTATGACTGAGTTTGTGTTTTCGTGACGAAAGTAGAAGTTGTAATAAACATAAAGAAGCAGAAATTAAATTAGAATAAATTAATTTTGATCGGCTGCTTTTTAAGAAATCCGCATCTTCAAAGTCTATGACTAGAATAGTTTTTCCTTGTTTTCCCAATTGTCATAATGAATTTGCAGTTATTCTTATTATCAGACAGAGTCGTCGTAAATAATATAATCTACAAGAATACACTGAATAATCCTTCGTTTTAAAAGAAGACACAAATGTGCACGTTGACTTGCATCAAAACCGCATCAAATCAAAAGTTTTGAAAAACTGTTTGCATCAAATCTCTTGCTTCAGTAGAATCCTACATTAAATCATATAAAAATAATAGGCTTTTGAGAGACCCACATCGAATCAAGTCTAATCATTTGAAATTTTGTCGCATCAAAACATTCCCTAATACTTTTATCAGTTTTTTATAGACATAATAAATACATAGTACACAATTCTCCATGGCATAACCTTTTTGAACAGATGATTCAGTTAAAATTAATAATACATAGACTAAAAATCTTGAAGTTTAGGTTTTGAAGAACCAGTCGTCAAGGAAAGAAAAAAGAGTCAAGTACGAGCAGTAAAGCAAAAAGTTTTGACACTGATTTTTGGTCATTTTTAAGTAATAAACTGAAGACTGAAGTGTTTTTTACGACGCTTCTAATGGAAATGACAAACAAGTGTTAAAAACACTTAAAAACCAGTTGTCACCCAAAAACATTGTACATATTTTTAAAAATATTTTGTATGTTAGCAGTTTTACATTCTGCTACCACTGGTCTAGGCAAGAATCACTGTGACTACAATCAAAAGCTTTTTACTTACACAGTATGTACCTATAAAGAGTTATTAAACATATAAGCCTGTATCACACTCGGTGGATTTTCATGAGTCCACTGGTGGTTTACATACTTCCGCTCCCATGCAAGTCTGCGCTCACGTGGATCTGCATGGACACACAGGCGCCTCGAATCCTCATTAGGATCCGCATGGTATGCAAGGGGATGCATAGACGCAGCTGGATCTCCAAAGGGAAAATCCACTTGAAACAATCTGCCCTGTGAAACAGGCGTTAAGGTTTGTGTTCTTTTCTTTCCATACTGCTGGTGCAACATTACAATGCCTTGGCTGGGAAACAGTATAGGATGGGTTATGGCACCGGTTGGCGTGCTATATACGCATGTTTCTGTGAAACTCTGAGTGCACCTGCACGAAGGTTTCACACATGCGTATCAACTACTTTTAGCACAACAAACAGTGCTATAAGTATCTTGTAATTTGGTTTTAAATGCGTACGTAAAATTTTTAGTGATTTTCAAAAACATTTCAAGACTGGTGGGGATCGAACCCACAAACTATGATTAGCAGTACGTACGTTGAACGCTACAGCGTGCCGCAATAACCAGGCTACAGGGACAGCACGCTACTAATACACTAAACCAAATTACGAGTATACTTTGTAGCACGGTCAAGCGTGCTCTCATGTATATTTGTATGCACGCTGTGCCAGGAAAACGCTGAGTGCGTGGCACGAGTGCGCGAAACGCACGAGTGCCACGCACGAGGGTTTCCCTGCACGCGCGCATTCAGATGTATGAAAACAAGCTCGACCGTGCTATAAAGTACTTGTATGTCGACTTAAAATCTAAATATTACTTCAAATTAAATTAAAGAAATTGCAAAAAAGTCAGAGCTGTTGGGAATCGAACCCACATACTTCTGATCTGTGGTCAGACGCCTTAACCACTAGGCCACAGCTCTATTGGATGATACTGCTAAAACTAGTGTCAAGTTACAAGTATAACATATCGTAACTTATTTACGTAAGAAATTAATTTTATATATTTACATAATTTTATCAAGCTACAAATTGTAAGGCATGTAAGGCTTGTTTAAGCCTTGTTTCTTATTTTCATGCCACAAATACATACATTAATTACAATGCTTAGCTACAACACCATGATTACATGTGCACAGTTTTCTTGATAAGACACTTTTAGTCGAGTGATTGTGAGCAGTGGTGGCTCAGTAGGTAAGATGTCTTGAATTATAATTTGTTTGTTTTTATGGCGTTGGTTCGATTCCCGAGTTTCTGAGGTTTTAAATATTTAAGCGTGCCGTACAAGTGCCGTGCGGTACAAGTAGTTGTACGCACGATGCAGCGTGCGTACAAGTACTTGTACGCACGCTGGTGTGCAGAAGAACTTGTAGACCGCATTTGTAGCATAGGGTACATCGGCCAAGGAGTTATACAACGACTGTTACAATAATACTAGCATTATTATGTCCTTGCATACACCACACGCGCAGACGAAAATCATGCCGCCTAGTTGAATTTCCATACAAAATATCATCCATCGCCTGGCAGCAGTTGTTGAACTGCAATAACTTAGTTTCAAAGCAATAGTTTATTCTCCAGCAGGAACATAATGGCCAAACAAGCCCAACCTGCGGCAAAACCTTCAGTAAGTATTAAGAATTATGTTCAAGTAAGCTGACCAGCAGGTCAGCTAAAACCTGTTGTGCAGCAGATAATTATCTTATTGTAAAATATGTATGCAAAAGTTCAATGCGTTTTTATGCAGTCTTACAATAAGTTGTTTATGCAAAAACTGGAAGTAGTTTTAATTATCTTACAACAAATTATGTAGGAATGGGTTGTTTTGATGAGTGAGAAGTGTATTCATTCTTTCATGACCAAAAATGACTACAGTTCGCAGGAAACATAATATGTAAGATGCTGCCACCAAAATTATCTGGTCAAATGTTGGTACTATCAGCAATGTGACACACGCGCACTATGTGACACACATGAACTAAACAAACGCACATTGACATTTTTCCAGCTTCTAGTGTAACTAGACAATGATGTGACGCTCGCGCAGTAGCTCTAATATGCAAAGCAAACTAATGCACAGACGTACATTGCACTACAAGCCCAGTGTATTCCGCCAGAAATCAAAATTAGAGACCTGTTGTGCTGTGGCACAACAGGAAAAAGCTGACTTCCAAAAAATTTTCCAAAACGCCTCTTGAGTTTGTTTTGCGTCAAAGTGCCAAAAATCGATTACGGTGCATTTAAAAACATACTAAAAAGTTTTTGGGAGTAAATAGTACTGTGGAAACTCCCCCGCGAGTTGCACGAGTTGATTTGGTGTCAAACGCACTGCTATAAATATGTTTTAATAAGACCAATCTAGTCAGAGCTAGGGCACTTTGACTCATATATATGCATGATAATGAGCATACTTTGATAACGCCGTCTGCATCTGTTACTAAAAAGGCGAAGGGGTCAAAGTAATGAATACTAACCAAACTAAATCATTTAGACGGCTAATTTCGGTAATAATGTAATATTTTTCCGCCTTGATTACGCCTCTGTCAGTGCATTAACTGAATAAAATGAAAGACTAATTATTTAGGAGGCCGCAGAAAGTTGGATAATACGAGTTTTATAATATATTACTACAGTTCATTAGACACCGAAAATGAGAGGTGTGCGCTGGGGACCCGTAACCAGCAGTCCAATTTTCGAAATCAGGATCAAACGAAAAAACAGAACACAGATTGAACTGAGCTTGCATAGAAAATTAGAACTTGGATTAGTCATGTAAATTTTCGGAAATGAATTTGCCGCCAAGGGCATAATAAACGACAGTGAGCAAATGATAAATAGAAAGTATTGTATTTGGTTTATGTGACTGAAGAATTTTGGTAAATGTAAGATGTCAACTTAGCTTTAACTTGAATTTATTATTTTAATTTAGCTTTGACCAGAAGTTTTAATCGGACGCACTAAATCCAGTTAAAAATTAAGACCATGCAGTGACGTGAGAAAAGTGTGATTCTTCTAAATGAGTAATAGAAGCATTTGAGTAGAGACGAAATAAGGCGGTTAAAGTTATAAAGACGCAGTAATTTATGCATTGAATAGTCGAAATGTTTTGCATTAGATAATTCAATAATTACAACGAATGTATAATTACTGAGCATAATTACTGTATAAAAAGAACTAAAAATAGCAAAAAACTCATGACATGTGCGGCAATTATATAAAGTCTACATGAACGGTGCTGAGATATGTCATATGACAAACAATAAGGTAGGGTACGGCAAAACAGATATGCAACTGACAGCAAGAACCTTTAAAACAAGCCCAATCTGCGGCAAAACCTTCAGTAAGTATTAAGAATTACTTTCAAGTAAGCTGTTGTGCAGCAAACAATTATGTTACTGCAAAATGTGTATGCAAAATATTGAGGTACTGTTTTTCAGCAACATGTGTATGCAAAAGATTCAAAGCGTTTTTATCTTACAATATAGTTGCTTATGCAACCAAAACTTGAAGTATTTTTATCTTACAACAAATTATGTACGAACGAGATCTTTTACTGAGTAATAAGTGCATAGTGTATTGAATGACAATCGAGTGACTACATTTTGCACGAAACACAAAATTCCGCCAATTAAAGTATCTGTTCAAAATGTACTTAAACGTACAAACACCTAAATTACACTCATACAAAAACGTCGAAATTCTTGCTTAAATATAAGTTTTATGTGAGACGTTCCCGAGGTGTACCGTTAATGACTGGTCACGCTAACTAATCACCAGCACTGTTCCAAGAGACACAGAAACATTAAATATATATGTTGGTAACCACCCACGGTGCATATATGAGATTCTCGTTTGAATTTAATTTTACTTCAACTTGTACTGAATTGCCGTTGTTCAGTTCAGACTGACACTAATTGAGTAGCTCTGTTTTGCATTTTACTTGATACTGCTTTACATCACTTGTTTTTATGTGGCCGATTAGCTCAGTTGGAAGGGCATCCGATCCGTAATCGGAAGGTTGGTAGTTCGAACCCATTCCGACAGCTTCTTTTCGAAAATTTTCGACCCGGCATTCGGTCTTATAGCAGAACCGTCGATTCACTGCAGGGAAGCTGCATAGGATTAAGCAACGATTACACTGAAAATCATATGAGCTGACGTTTAACACGCAGACAGACGCAAATCTTGCACAGTTTAGTGTTATAACGTCAGAATCAAAATTAAAGACCTGTTGTGCTGTGGCACAACAGGAATAAACCCTCGGTAATGCGGGCGGGTGAGAAAGGGACTGCGACAAGTAAGGTTTCGAAGGGTTGGCAGTTTCGAAGGTCATGCAGACTGTTTCGAAGGGCAAGCAGTTAATGGCCAAAAACAGGTTAATGATAGCACCTAGCAGAAACAGTTTAAAAACGCATTTCAACCACCCGGCATCTGCGAGAGTCTACGTATTTAACATGCCTCTGCGAGTTTTATTGTCATTGCAATCGCCAGGGCGATCCTTTTCTCACGTACTGCACTGAAATTTTATTTTCTCCACCATTCATACCTAGGGGGACCCCCATGCGGTTCCTTAATGAGCAATAGGATATAATAGTCCAGAAATACCTAAAAGATTCCATGGAAAATCTCAATCGAAAAACTATGTAACTTGTGGGCTTGGCTTTTCGTATTTGTCTTTTCCTATTTTGAAACTTAGGGCAACCTTAGTCAGAAGTCTGATTAATAAGGAAAGACAACTCAGGGGTTTCACGCACAGGTTCAAATTATCTTTTTCCAAAACTTTCTGACGAATTATAGATGACCAAATCTGGGTCTCTTGAACGTTGCCCAAGACTAAATGGGTCCACTAGAAACATCGAGCTAACGAATGGGCCACCTGGGTGGAGAAAATATAATGTCAATGCAGTACGTGCCACGTGGAGAAAGGAATCGCCCGTTCGATTGCAATGAGAATCAAGCTTACAGAGGCATGTTAAATACGTTAAGACTCTTGCAGATGTCGGGTGGTTGAGATACGTTTTTAAATTGTTTTTACAAGGTACATTTATAACTTTTAGAGCTAGGAACAGTGTTTTAAAAATATAAAAATGAAATTTTTCCGGTCAGTTTGAAAATTTTTCAGGAAATTTTCGAAAAACGCTCGGAAATTTCCAGAAAAGTACCTCGGAAAATTTCCGCAAAATTTCAGAAGATTTCTAAACATTTTCTGGGCACTTTAACTTTTACTCTTGTTTGGGTTTGCCCTTCGAAACACAACTCTATAATGTAATCAAAGAAACTAATTTTGTTAGCTTACATAGAATTGCTAAATAAATAAGATAAATAAATGATTAAACAAATAAATAAGGTTGAATGCTAATTTAAATTAACAAAACTACGTTGTTGATGTCAACACATTCTGTTTTCCTCATTCGGCATTCGGTAGGTATTCACAAAATACATTAAGCGGAACAAGTCTCAACATTATTTTGAGAGTTTCTGCTTGGTAATCTTGCTGGTATGATTTAAAAACTGAATCTCGGTCAACTTCCTGCCAAGATGGTGACTAAAACTATTTCACTTTCACCAAAGTTTCACTTACCTACTTATGCATAGACTTAAAAGTAAAATTCAAAAGAAATGTTCACAACCAAGCTTCGCACGACAAAGAAAATGGACTAGAAGCTACTGTGGTGTCTGGTCATGAACACTGAAAACAGTGGTAGCTTAATTTTATCCAATTACGTAGGGTAAATCGGGGTAATACGGTCACTTAGGGTAATACGGTGACTCTTGACTTTGACCGCCTGAATACTGCGAACCAATCAAGGAAATGGGTTGGTTCTTTGCAAAAAAATACCTGAGCTATCGTAGATATGACTGTCAAAATTTTGGACTGAAATGTGTAACATAAGCAATTTAATTGCGGGACGCGTAAATTTACTTCGATTTCGTGAGTTTTGGCAAAAATCAACGTCGGAAAAAAATGTAAGGTTTGACAGGCTGAATATTCTGCTATGAATACGCTATTGCTATAGTTTTTACACTGTTAGAAACACGAGTTACTGGACTATACGTGATGTAAGTTTTAAACCGGAGAATTTAGTTAATTATGAATTATTAATACCCAACGCAGGTGACCGTACAACCCTAAATTGACCTTAATACCAGATAAAGTTTGACGATTAATAACTTTTGTTTTACAAAGAGTATTAACTTTATACTTGACAAGTATGCAGGTCTTAGGGACTAGTATTGATGCTGTAAAAATGAGCTATCTACTTTTTACCAGTAAAAAATTATATGGCGGTTCGGGTAATATGGTCAAAAAGGGGCAAATTTCTGCCCATATTACCCCGTTTTACCCTATATAGTTAAGGCCGCATAATATTAGCAGTATTCTACGCTTGGCAAAAAGCGGCCTATTTTGCAAACCTGAGCACTAACCATGGATATTGTACGTCCCCCACAGAGCTACGTTCACTTAGATGATCATGCAGTAAAGTTGTTTTTAATTAAATTAACGAATTAAAAATGAATCTGAGCGCCACTGTAATGTGGTTTTCACGCTTTACGTGGTCCTTGAAATGCTAAAATAATGCTTCCGCTTCCTTCATTTGTTCTTCTATGCATATGAGTTAGCTCTTTGGAGACTCTATTTTCAAGAACTGTAGTGCAAAACAGCCAAAGTTTTTCATACAAATTAAAAAAACAGCACATCCGTTGGCATCACCCCCGTTTGCAAATGGTGCTGCAAATAACTGATTTTCAGCAAACAAAATATCTAGTCACGTTTTTAGGCATTTGGTCCTACTGAAAAATTATTCAGTAGTGAGTTTTTTTCTGATATATATATATATATAACGTGTCTTTTGAAATCAATGCCAAATTAATTGTTTTACCTCCGTTTTGATATGGCAAAATCTCAAAATTGATTTCTGAAAATTGTGTAAGCTAACTGGTATGAACAGGTATTGACAGCAACTTTTTAAATGTTGTATGCGAAGGCAAAACTTTCTAAAAAAATTAACATAATTTGTCTAGAAACATTGGCAAAAATATACTAATTTTCTAACTATTTTGTATTTGTTTGGCTTCTCCAACAATTTCCAAAAAGCCCAAAAACAACCTAAAAAGCAATCAAGTTCGACAACCGCAAACTTTTTCCTAAGGTTGGTTTTTAATAAGGTCTGCCTAATCCTAAGCTCGAATGCATTCAAACACTGTTCTGACGGCTAATTTTAAATGAACCACTTCAATTATACAAACGGAAATAAAATGATAGTTTTCAGTTACTTTGCGGTGTGAAATTAAAGTTTCGAATGGTCAGAGTTCTACCCTTTTATAGTGCCGAAAAAACCTTAATTAGAAGATGAAAACAGCTATCTTGTAAGAATGTCATTAATTACTAGCTCGAGTATTAGAAATACCTGAACGAAAATAATCGAGACAGTAAGGACATGCAGGCATTTGACTGAAAATTTGGTTTAAACTAGATTCATTTGGTCACACAATCACGTATATACGTCTTCTATCAAATTTTGAAGAGATAAAATTATTGAAAAAATTTGACAAAATTTAACATTCGGGTTGAAAGATATCCTCCTGCACCATCCTAAAGCCTATTTAGTTCATGCTGGTCCGAAACTGTCCGTAGTTGTCCGTTGTTATTGGGATATTTTATTCTTGTGTCGGGATATTTTACCTTAACCCGGTCTCTTGTCTCTCAAATTACCAAAATTACAGAAATCTCTGTCTAATTCTGAACAAAACTTTTGCTGTATCAATATTTGTAGTGCTGTATACGACTAAAAATTTCTGTCAAAGCACTTATTTTCGTTCCATGACGCACATAAATATAAGCACAAAACGTACTTGTGGTTACCGTGCAATAATTATGGACCACCAATAGCCTAGAGCACCTAACAAACGTTGAAGTTGACATTAGTAAATTATATTTAAAATCGTTGACATCAGTTAACTCACTGACAAAACGGAAATTGTCTGAGATTAAAGACAGCAGACACAACAAAACACGGAACATTAAATACACGCAAAGAAATGTTTAAAAACTCTAAAATTGATTCCAGAGCGTGTTTTTAAAGTATGCGTTACTTCATGCTATGCATTTAGAACACAACTTTTAGTCTCGTTCATTGGCTCAAATTTCATGATTTATAAAATATTAAATACTTATAAATATAAACTACATCTTATATGTATATATACGTGAATCGTGAACTTGAGTGAAACTACCTACCATAAAAATTCAGATTTTCAAGGCTGACTCTTCCAAGCTTAGCGTTCAGGCAAGGCTGAAAAATGTTGTTTATGACTCTGTCAATCAAGTAAAACAGACTTTTGAAAAGTTAAAAAACTATTCCAGTAACTCCGCTAAGAACTCAGCATATGGCTTGTCGCCATAGGAAATCACCTGAGACGAAATAATACATTTTTAACAAAAGTTTGAAGACTGTCATGAATTATTACCACGTTTTGTTATTATACTTTAATCATGGCTTTCATAGCCGCTGATGGCTCAATTATATACTAAATGGTTGCCTAATCAATCTGAACAGAACTGAACTGAGCACAACGAAGATCACAAAGTCAAAACACACGGAATCTCTGTATTCGCTTTCTGTAAACAGTGGATAAATACTATCGAGAGTACATACATAATAGTGTCTCACTCTACTCTGCAGAAAAAAATTGATACACTTTCCAGCCTGTCTGTGAGATATAAGCTTTTCTCAATTACGTAAAAGTTTCATAATTGCGAAAATGTCTCCAATGGTATTAGCAAACCTTTTGCGATGTGTGACTAAGACTGTGTTGAGTTATTAACTTTTCATCTTGGTGTTATTGCTAATTAATGCTTACGAAAGTGTGTTTGTTACCTACAGAATCTACACTCTCATTGCCTAGCTATGTAACAAAACTTCAACAGGTATGCAGAACGAAAACTAGAGAACACAGACAACCAGGCGAGTGTCTAACTAACTATTCTTTTATAGAGTGAACTTCTGAGTAGCTTCTCTTCTATAATATACTCTTGATACAGTCCATTACAAACGAAAAAGCTTCCGACTTATCGGCCGACGCCAAGTTTTTGATGTCATCCAACGCGTCAGGTCACGATGTCAGACTTATACCAGGCAGTCTGGGTGTTAGGCTTTTGGAACTTTGTTTGTATTAGCTTTTTAGAGTACTAGTAAGTAGTCAAGTTTGAAAGTCTTATTTATAAAACTTTTACCTTTTTTAAATTGAGTGTATTCAGTGAGTTCCTCGGATTTCAATTGAGTTGACAGCAGACAACGGGCGATTCCAATTGCGAAGATTGTATGGCTACCGTTGAGCAGGTTGAGGTCTTACCATCGTTTCTGGTTCCACTAGTTGTTATATATACTGTTAAGTTTATGCTCTGGGGTGCCTACTGCCTTGTAGCTTCAGGTAGATTTTCCAGATTTGAGACCGAAGTGTGACTCCCCTGACCGAAAGGTAGGGCCCTACGTCGCTCACTAAGCTTAGAAAATACCCAAGTCCTAAATCCTACGCTACCCGATTAGTATTCACAGAAAAACCGCGGTTGTGGCGTAGAAATCTATTTATTGGCGTAAACACAACATATGGGGCAAACACAAAACAAACAGGGACGGGAAATAACAAATGGAAGTGGCCGCAGCCGAAAATACATACAACCGACAGTCGCTAAAATTTGTTACAAAACTGTGCCGCCTTTAAGCCACGCACTTTACATCTATTTGTCAAATGTGAATATGTTGAACGTTTGTTATTGTAAAAGTTTCGTTATACATACTTGCGTCTGGCTCACGATGGTTTCTTTGTTGATTTTGCTGGTTTTTTTGCACATCTTCCTGGAACAAGAACTTCCCACAACAACATAGAGAAACAATTCCGAGTGCTGAATAGGAAGTTTTTCAGAAGCAATACGTATTTAATCTAAATGACGACAAAAAATTTTGTTGTGCAATGTTTCATATAAACTAATTCCTTGAATCCTTTTAACTCTACCTTTTTCCCAGGATGGCGCATCAGTGTGGATTCGAAACCATACGCATGCTCCTGGATCGATTTTCTTTGCTTTTTTGGACAAGGTTTTAGCTAAATTGGGTCTCAGTTGTAGAGCGCATAAGGTTTGGTTGTAACCCGACGACCCAATAGTGCTTGAGCAGGTGACACACCAGTTGTGGCGTGAGAGGTTTTTTGATAAGTGATCAGAATTTGGGCCAAATGCCGTTTATTTTCTTTTTGGGATAACTGCTTTTTCATAGAATTTTATAATGTCTGTACAAACCTTAGCTATGCCTTTGATGCTTAATGCTTTGTGAAAAGGTGGCGTTAAAATATGTTAAATTCCATTGTTTACAAAAATTTGTAAACTGCACTGAAGTGAAGGCAGAACCGTTGTCTGAAACAAGTGTAGACAGCAGGCCAAAACGTAATGCTGTAATCGTTGCTTCGGCTGAAGAATTTCAAACACTAATCACATAGGCCGTTTGTACATGGCATCTACCGCTATCAGCCAGGTAGTCCTTCTAAAAGGACTAGCATGAATCTTATGCAACCAGTTTTATGGTTTTCTTTCAAATGGCCAGGGTGAAGGTGCTTTCGGGAGCATTATTGCTTGTGTTTTCCAACTGTCACATTTCTGTGCCATACTTTTAAGGTGGAATGCATAAAGGCAGTCTTCGGAGACTCAGTCCAGACTATGTCTAATCCCTTAGACTAACACTTTCAAGACTAACGTGTCAGAACACCCTTTGGAACACGTATGTAATACGTGTAGAATTTTTCGTTACGATGTTCTAAAAATACTAATCGGTATGCATAAAAAACGTCAGTCTTAGGTTAGTCTTGGTTTTCCATTCAAAATAAGACATGCTCTTCAGCTAGTCTAAGGCTAGTCTAAGCCTTATTTCAGCACTTATTGTAATTTTGTTGACAAATTAAAGCTTGATGAGTGCTGTCAAGGATCATGTGAATGTTCTCAAGCCTTTTTAACCAATTTTAACAAGGTTTTTGTAAAATGAGATAACCACAAAAAACTGCAAATTCAAGCTATCAGTAGCAATAGTCATGGTTTAGGATGTGTTAGCCTTCGTCTTATTACTCAATATTGTATAAAAACTTTTCCAAAAATTTTTGTTGCAAAATCATCAATGCTATACTAATAAATGCTTATTTACAAAGCTTGAGCGTAGCGGCTTGCACCCAACAGTTTGAAAAAAGTTTTTATGACGGTAGAAACTATTAGAAACAATATTTCAGTGTAATTATCAAGACTCAGCTGACTACCTTTCAGAATACCGATTAACGTCAGTCTTGGGAGACTAGGTCTAGACCCAGTCTTGAGTTTGTCTTTCATCTTTAGCGTGTGCAAAAATCACCTGATATTTCGTAACGACGGTCTTAGGCTAGTTTTGTTAAACGTAGTCCAGACTGCGTTTAGCTAAGACTGCCTTTAGACTGCCTTTATGCATTCCACTGTTAATGTCTATGTCATATTTTGGCCACCAAACGTGTTGTTTAGCCAGCCATTTTTGTTGCCAATGTGTCCTTAATGCAGAAACTTTAAAATGTGCTCACGAACACAGCTCGGAACAATTATTTAATTTCGCCACAAAAAAATGTTATCGTTTGTCAAAATTTTGGGTCGATTTTAAAATATGGCTTTAAATATTCACCATTTTTTCAACTTTTGGGTCATCCAAGAACAACAAATTGAGAAACTCTTCAGTGTTGGATCAGTTTTATTTCAGCAAGAAAAATAGGCTTTCACGAAAATAGCTTTCGGCCACGTTTACAGTGAGCTTTTTTTCAGTTGCTCGAGCAGGTGAAAAAAAAGCTGGAACAGCTGAAAAAAAGCTGATAATAATGGCGGTCACTATAGACTAGCTGCTCCGTTGCTATAATAACGCTGCTGTTCCAGGTTTTTTTCAGCTGCTGCAGCTTTTTTAGCAGCTCGCGTTTTTTTTGTTCCTCGAGCAGCTGAAAAAAAAGCCGTAAAAAATGAAAAAAGCTACAGTTTTTTCAGCTGCTCAAGCAGCTGAAAAAAGCTTAAGGCTTAAGAGCTTAAAGCTCCTGAAATGTGACTTTTCGAAAAACGGAAATCTGAAGCCAAATTTAGATATACGATAGCAAGCCGGTGTAAAAGTATGCCCAAACACGAAATACAGATGTATGAAGTTGATTGATACAAATTAGCAATAACAGTAGACCAAACGCAAGTGGAATTTCGACTTGCGATTTTTCTTCACAGCTAGACAGCTGTTGCACAAGCGATAGCTCATTTTACTTGCCATAGAGTGATTGAGCGTTTGTGTGCCGCTACAGCAACATTAATAGGACTTCTTGACATGTCTGTTTACTTAGCCTTGCAGGGAGTCTGCATTGTGTTAAACTACTACCGCTACCTTAATCCTGTTTATAGTTTTAACATGTATATAACACGCCACACAAAACTAACATGAACAACTTACATAGTTTGATTTTAGACACCAATCAACTGACTCGTAGCAAATACATAACACAAGCATAAACAAGTTCTTCCGGCTCTTGAGCAAGCTGCAGTTGGTTGCGCAAAGCGTCTTTGGCTTGCAAAATTTGGTTGTCCAAATCAACATAAGTCTCATTTCTGGGCTTCGCGGTCTGGCCATTATGAAGCTGTACGACGCGAGTTTGTGTCGTTACCTGAAGCTTTCGAAGAAAATGCAGGAACCACCGAAAGGACGGATGAGTGCGTCCAAAACTAGAATTCAAGGAATTGTGGTAGCCTTCTGCATGGTTAGTCCTTCGAGGCCCGTTGTTGTAGAAATGATTCCATGTACTCACATCACCAGACATCCACTGATTCGTTATATATGCAATAAAGCGCTGCAGCTTTTGCTTTTCAGCTACATTTGGAAATTGCGGACAATTTGGGACCAAAAGATTGAGCCAAAAAAGGCGTACACACTCCACAGGCTGCATGGGTAAAGCCAAACACACCATACCCACCTTTGAAAAATAATATTGTCCTGATACTCCGTTTTTAGCCCTTCGGTGCCCAATTTTCGAATTATAGCCTGCCGAAAATGGAATAAGCAACCTCTGATTTCGGCATCAGGAAAGTACGTGGCGGCAGCAGCGCGGACAGCAGTTTCAAAATCGAAAATAATTAAATTAACATAAGGAGCTTCGCCAAACAATGAGATTAGTTCGTTCAAAATGGCTGCAAAAAGCAATTCGTAGGTCCGCTTGGTGCGATTTTGGAGCAATCCGTGTACAAGTGGCAAGCATTCTCCATTTAAAAATCCATGAATTGTGGAATTGTGGAATTGTGGAATTTGGTCAAACGCATCCGGCGAAAACTGAAACGTGCCATCACAAATCCAAACAGCACTGTCAAATAAGACAGTCAAATCCACTTTGGACGTAAATAACAGGACACGCGGCTGATCACGCTGGAAAAATAGAAATCGCTCACCAAAGTTCGGATCGTCTGGAGGAGCTTTTTCGCCTCGAATTGTCAGCTGCAGCTCAGATGAAGGATCTGGAACCAAAGGGACAGCATGCTCAGCGTGCTTATACAGCTTACTATAGATACGTACTATACTACACATACTAATATACTATACTATGCATACGCACACACGCACGGCGCATCTTGTGGTAAGCAGGCGTTCGAACTTGAACCGCAAGCTGCTTGTCAGTTCTGAAAAATTGGTTTGGAATGTCCGCAATAACGTCTAAGTAGACTTCGCGAGGGCGCTTAGTTCCACGACGAGCTTCCTTGCGCATAGCGCGATCGACAGATAAAGCGTCAATTTCTGCCTTGGGAAGGGGCGCACAGTCACCATGATGCCCGTCGTCTGGATTGCCCTGGAGTAAACCGTCACGTACCGTGATTCGACCGAAAATTCCCGCACAACAACGCTGACATTCGAAATAAGAAGTCTCCCCTCGAGTAAGTTTTTTCCGATAAAGGTAAAAGAACCCAACTTGAACCGCGTAGGGACAAACTAGCAACTGACTTTTTAAAAAGCGTGTTAAAATAAACTTTGGTTCTGCCATTGTAAGTAAAATAGCCAACCAGCAGTCAAAATCGCATTCTGCACTCTGCAGTACATATAAAACTGAGTCCCTACGCGCGTACAGGTGTCAGTTTCTGGCATCGGCCTCTCTTTGTATTAGGCCAAATTTGTATTCATGGGCCATAAATTGTTTTACAGCGGTCATAAATTACCCTATTGTTGCTGTAGCGGCCCACAGCCGATTGAGCGGTCACAAATTGTCATTTTTGATAAATATGATTTATATGTTGAAAGACACTAATGTAGCCTAGACGTACGTACTATAGATACGCACTATACTACACATACTAATATACTATACTATGCATACGTACACTACCTTATACAGTCTTATACCTGTAGTGTATTGACTAGTGCGACTCGTACCATATATGTAGTTTTGTATGTAATTGTATGGTTGCGGTGTTTACTAAAGTTTGGTCTATTTTACATTGGCGACGAGTTGAAAATGACAGAGAAGTCATTTGGCGTCGTGGAGGCGTTTGAACAGGAATCCATGCGCTGGGATTCTTATGTCGAGCGACTCGAAGAATATTTTATTGCGAATGACATTGAAGACGAAAAAAAAAGGGGCAATTTTACTGAGTGTAATTGGCTGCAAAACTTACGAACTTTTGAAAGATTTATGTTCACCGGACAAGCCGAAACAAAAAAATTTTGCAGAATTAGTTGACTTGCTTCACGAGCATTTGCAGCCCAAACCGATCGTTATTGCCGAAAGATATAAATTTCACAAGACTACTCAGCAAAAAACGGAAAACATTTCCGAGTTTATGGCTCGATTGCGTAAAGCCGCAAAAGATTGCGAATTCGGTCAGTTTTTGGAGCAGTTAGTATGTGGACTTTCTAACGATAGTATTAGAGCAAAATTATTGGTAGAAAGGAAACTAACACTAGACAGAGCGTTGTCTATTTCGGTGGGAATGGAAGCGGCAACAAAAGGAGCCGAAACAATGAACAATAGTAATACATGTGCTGACAATTATTTTCCATTTACTGAAGCTAATATTGTGCAAGTTGGAAAGTTTAAAAAAACTGACAACAGAAAAGATCGTTCGGATTTGGTTTGCACTCGTTGTGCCAAAAAGGGACACGCTGCTACAATTTGTCGATTTCAAAATGCTAAGTGCTACGCATGCGGACTTATTGGACATACAAGTGCAGCCTGTCGTAACAGGATGAAAGAAGTAAAGGGGTCCAAGGTAAAAGTGATTGAGAATAATGATTCAGACTCAGAAAAAGAAGACATTTTAGACTTGAATAAAGTCACTGCAGACAGTATAGACGGTCCAGAACCGAAGGTATTAGTTGATGTCAAAATGAACGGTGATACGGTTCAAATGGAACTAGATACAGGGTCTGCGGTGTCAATTATTCCACGAAATGTTATAAAAGGCAATTTGCGAAAAAACGGGAAAAAGGTTAAGGTCCGCTACGGGTCACATTTTTGAACTTGCAGGAGAAGCAATGGTGCAAGTGAAATTTCAGGGTCAAAAGAAACTTTTGAAAGTTTTCGTTGCCAAAGATAGTGTCCGTTATTATTTGGTCGTAGTTGGCTGCGGGCGTTTTGGGGTAACGATTGGGCTCAACGTTGTTTTCAGCCCACGCCGGACAATATCAACAAAGTTTCGTCCGGAATCACGATCCAGTCGTTATTGAAAGAAGTCAAAGATAACTTTTTCGCTGAGGGTTTGGGTCTCGTAAAAGGGTTAAGGGCTCATCTCGCATTGAAAGAAGAAGCTCACCCAAAATTTTTCAAGCCGAAACCTGTTCCATTCGCTCTGAAAGAAGCAGTGGGAAAAACTTTGAATAAAATGGTATCAGATGGACAATTAGAGAAAGTAGATCACAGTGAATGGGCGACGCCAGTTGTCACAGTCCCAAAAGCTGACGGTAGTTTGCGAATTTGCGGTGATTATAAAGTGACACTGAACCCGCTGCTCAAAGTTAACTGGCATCCACTTCCAAAGCCTGAAGAGTGTTTTAATGCTATGATAGGGGGCGAGAAATTTTCGAAGATTGATTTAGCTCAAGCGTATAATCAAATAGAATTAGATGAACCGTCTCAAAAGCTAACGACAATAAATACTGTAAAAGGATTATATCGATGGAAGCGACTACCATTTGGAATAGCTTCAAGTCCGGCTATTTTTCAAGAATTTATGGATAGAATTTTGGATGGTATTCCAGGTGTTGTGTGGTACTTGGACGATATTTTAGTAACGGGGAGAACAAATGACGAACATTTATTGCGTTTGAAACAAGTTTTCAAAAGGCTAGTGGATCACGGATTTCGCGGTCGATTTTCCAAGTGCGCCTTTTTGCAGGACAGTGTCGATTATTTGGGATTCATTATAAGTAAAAAAGGGATCCAACCAAAACCAGAAAAAACTCGCGCTTTACTATATATGCCTCCTCCAACGAATGTCAAGGAGCTGGAAGCTTTTCTGGGGGGCGTAAATTATTACGGACGTTTCATTCGGCATTTAGCAACAAAACTGGCGCCACTCAATCGGTTACGTCGAAAAGAAGCCACGTGGATGTGGACCAAAAGAGAGAAAAGTGCCTTTGATGAAATAAAAAAGGAAATAGCCGAAATTGGTATGGTAACTCATTATGACCCAAATTTAGATTTAAAACTAGATTGTGATGCTTCATCAGTAGGACTCGGGGCCGTATTGTCCCAAATTGGCCCTAACGGGGTTGAAAGCCCTATAGCGTTTGCGTCGAAAACGTTAAGTGTGACAGAAAAAAATTATGCACAAGTAGAAAAGGAAGCATTGAGTATAATTTGGGCCGTACAAAAATTTCATCAATATCTGTTTGGACGAGAGTTCATTTTGGTGACAGATCACCAACCTCTGCTCACACTCCTCGGACCAAAAAAGGGTATACCTGTTATGGCGGCTAACCGCCTTCAGAGGTGGGCTATCAAACTCATGGGGTACAGATACCAAATTCAGTACAGATCATCGAAGAGTCATGGTAACGCAGATATTTTGTCACGATTTCCGCGGGCAGAAACACTAAAAGAAAAGAAACAGGCTGAAACAGATCTGGCAAGTGTGCTCCAGGTGAATCAAATTCAAAGTTCTTTATTTTCAGCTGAGCAAATAAAATTGGCTACAGATGAAGATGACTTGCTTAGCCAGTTACGCGATAGTGTTCTGACCGGAAACTGGAACAAGCCGAGAATACCGCCTTTGCTGTTCCCTAAACGAACTGAATTTACAGTTCAAGATGGGTGTTTGTTATGGGGAAGTAGAGTCGTGATTCCAAAAAAGTTGCAGTCAAAAGCCTTACAAGTCTTACATTCGACGCATCCAGGGATTGTTAAAATGAAGGCACTCGCTCGTTCCTATGTGTGGTGGCAAGGGATTGACCATGACATTGAAAATATGGTAGCGAGCCGCGAAGCGTGTCAAAAACAAAGAAATAGCCCAACACCGGCTCCTCTTCATCCGTGGGACACTCCTGACCGGCCCTGGCAAAAAATTCACATAGATTTTGCAGGACCGTTCCACGGTAGAATGTGGCTTATAATTGTTGATGCCTTTTCAAAATGGCCTGAAGTGGTACCCATGACAGTAACGTCTAGCCAGGCTACCATTCAAAAGTTGTACGAGAGTTTTGCACGCTATGGGCTTCCAGAACAACTAATCAGCGACAATGGTCCACAGTTTGTTTCAGAAGAGTTCAGTTTATTTTTTAAAACGAAATGGTGTGAAACATATCAGAATTGCGCCATATCATCCTAGTTCAAATGGATGTGCTGAACGATTTGTACAAACGTTCAAAAAAACGATGAAGGCAATGGCAATTGAACCAGGTACCGATTTGCAGAAATTGGCATGTTTTTTATTAGACTACAAAAAAACATCTCACTCAACCACCGGTAAACCTCCTTCGCTCCTGTTTATGAACCGAGTGCTGCGATCAGCTATCGATTTAATTAAACCAAAAATAGAAAAACGGTGATATGATAAACACATTGAAAAGAGTTTAATTGGCGGAGTTTGTAAATTTTCAATAGGAGACGAAGTGTGGGTTAAAGATTTCAGAGGACCGGACAAGTGGATTCAAGGTCGGGTTAAAGAAAGTGCCGGTCCACGTTCGTTTTTGATTGCTACCGAGAAAGGATTGTGGAGACGACATATTGACCACATGAGACAAGGGGTTTCAAAAAAAGCGATTTTACAAGCAGCATATATTCCTCATTTTGAGAAAACAAAGCCCAAAATTATCTGGGCACCAGAGCCTGAGAGCACTGAAGAAGGTTCGGACATATAATCTCCAAACATGGCAACCCAGTCAAACCGTATGCAGAAAGAATCAACAGCCAACAGTCATTTGTCTACGCCTAGAGTCGATACTCTATCTCCTCGTGAGTTGGTGGTGGAGACCCGTTATCCGACCCGACATAGACGTCGTCCAATGATGTTTGTCCCAGGATCCAATCATCAATTCAAGAGATTGGATTAGTTTTGCAACTCAAGAAAAAGAAGGAAGAAAAAGTGGTGTAGTGTATTGACTAGTGCGACTCGTACCATATATGTAGTTTTGTATGTAATCGTATGGTTGCGGTGTTTACTAAAGTTTGGTCTATTTTACAATACCCTAATATAGTTTCCAACCCTACACAGTCTTAGTAATCCTATATATGTATGTCTCCTTCATATTCCATGTTCCATATATGCCTGCAGGAATGCTGACGTGCTATGCTGCCTGCAGGCCTGTAACCCGTTTCAATAAACTCACAGGCCCACAAATTTGTAAAGCAGTATGTTCTGCATAATGCCGAAATAAATTGCGTGTGAGTACAAACACAAACTTTTGGTTTGCAGAGTTAAAATTGGCTCAACGAGGAAAGTGAAAATTCGGCAGATATATGCACCTCGGTCCTCGTTGTCGAGTGGTCGCAAAGTTTGATTTTGAGCAAAGCGATAGTATTTAAAAAATTTAGTTACGTTTACGTTTTTTGAAAATCGTGATTCTAGTGTTTAGTCTAGAAAGCTGCCTGCAGGCCAGCCAGGGGCGTACCCAGAAAATTTCAAAGGGGGGGGGTTCAGCCAAAATTTTCTGCTGCGCTAGTTAGTGAAATATAGAAGTTACTAAATATATCGCGGTTGCGGGGTCTGGGGACGGCAGCCCCCAGAGCTTTTTTAGAATTTTGAAATAAAATTTGCATTGAAAATAAAATTTTAAGCAGCACTTGCCGAGAAACCAGAGTGAACGTGGGGGTCTGTCTGGGCCCTGGGGGCGGCAGCCCCCAGAAGCTAGAGCTTGTTTTAGAATTTGGAAATAAAATTTGCAATGAAAATGAAATTTTAAGCATCACTTGTCGAGAAACCAGAGTGAATGCGGGGGTCTGGGGGCGGCAATCCCCAGAAGCTGGAGCTTCTTTAGAATTTTGAAATAAAATTTGCATTGAAAATGAAATTTTAAGCATCACTTGTCGAGAAACCAGAGTGAATGCGGGGGTCTGGGGGCGGCAATCCCCAGAAGCTGGAGCTTCTTTAGAATTTTGAAATAAAATTTGCATTGAAAATGAAATTTTAAACAACACTTGTCGAGAAACCAGAGATAATGCGTGGGTTTGGGGGCGGCAGGTACCCAGAAGCCAGAGCATTTTTAGAATTTTGAAATAAAATTTGCATTGAAAATGTGTCGCCCCAAGGCCAGTATTTATGAAAGTCGGGATAAAAAGCTCGGCTTTTTGGCAGTAAGTCTGGCTTGAAAAAGCCTGGATAACAAGCCCGGATTGCACACACGTTTGGTTTTTATCCGAGCTTTTTTTGTCAATCCAGGCTTGAAGCTTATGTAGCTCTACTAGCTTTTCATCCGAGCTTTTCGGTATTCATGAATCAGTAAAATAATCACTGAAGCCGGGATTATAGTCCGAGCTTGAATTGTAGTCCAAACTGCAGACGTATCAGAGACTTTTCCGACAACTATTAAAGAAAATGGTGACGTCACATCAGACAGTGAATTACACAAGTGCACTTTGTAGTTCGGTCAAGCGTGCTCTCATGTATTTGTACGCACGCTGTGCGAGAAAACGCCGAGTGCGTGGCACCAGTGCGCGAAGCTCACGAATGCTACACGTGCGTGAAGTTGGCAGACACTTTGTCAGTACAAATTCTGAAATATGCTTTTTCTGATAGCTCAGAATTTGTACTATTTTGTACCACAATTGCCACATTTTGTACTAATTTGTACGAGGAGCACAAATTCGCGCAAAACTGTCTGCCAACTTCACGATTTGAGCCAATCGCACACATTACAGGATTTCATATTAAAAATTTTATATGACTGAATCTTCGTTTTGTCACAACCAGTAAGCTTTATATTTATTTTTTAAACAAGAAACTAGCTGTGGATATTTATAGTATGACAAAAACGTATCGAAGTCACACAAAAAAGTTGAAAACTTTTGTGCGAGTTGTTTGGCTTGAAGAAAAAACATTTGAACAAGTAGGCCCCAAAAGGGACAAGGGCCCGTATTCACATACTAACACTAACACTTAAAGTTAGTGTAAACCCTAACTTTAAGTGCTTCGTAGCACTAAAATTAGTGCTACGAAGCACCTAACGTTAGTGTTTACACTAACTTTAAGTGTTAGTGTTAGTATGTGAATACGGGCCAAGGTTCCTTCCCCTGTGTCTACCTTCCACAGGTTGAAATTGATTGGTTCTCTATTCCATACTTACCCCAAACTACATATATAGTAGTTTACGTTTGGATAGTATACGTTTGGCATGGTGTGCAGTCGTGTGCAAAGTTGTGTGGAGACTTATACTAATCGATAATTGTATTGCGTGTATTTACATGTGCCCTAATTCGTGTATTGAATTTGTTTATCTTCTGTTGGAATTTTTTCTCCAATCGTTTGATATTTGAATCGTTTTTTTTTGTTCGGTTTGATCGAGATTTGTTCACCCTGTTGTGCATTTCCTTATCGATATATTTTTTCGCTCTAATACATCATCTGCGCTTTGGGATTTTATTTACTACTATATTTAATGCTCCATACCTCATTATGAGCGAAAAGAAATCCAGATCTTTACGCAGCAACTCGCAGAATTCACCAAAAGGTGGGGACCAAAAAGGTGATCTTGCAACGGTAACCAGCGGGTTGTCCGAACTTTTGGCAAAATTCGGCAATTTTTCGGATAGACTGAAGTCCATCGAAAGCAACGTTGTCAATGTCGCTCAACGCTCTGACATCGTCGAACTCAAAGATGAACTTTTGTCTGTCGTTAAATCGAGCCTCTCGCTGCTAAATTGGCAGACTTCGAACGCAGCTTAGAATTCGCTTCCGCTGAAATCTCTGACGCCAAGGAGGATATTGGGCGTATCAAAACTCTTTCAACAACTAATCAACAACGAACGGTCGACATGGAACAGACGAATAAGAAGCTTCAAGAACGAGTGGAGGAGTTAGAAATGCAAATGAAAGCCAACAACTGTGTTATTTATGGACTGCCCGAGACAGAAGGGGAAAACTGCGCACAGATTATCGTGGACTTTTGTGCTGAAACCTTGTCCTTGAGAATGGACCCTGGTTTAATAAGCGATGCCTTCAGAATGGGCCGATTTACCAGGGGTAAAACCAGGCCAATGAAGGTGAAACTGTTGTCGCATTTGTTCAAGGATCGGGTCATGGATAGATTTCGGGAATATCGTGGCGCGACGGGGACCGGCGGAGTCCGCATACGAGATGATTTGACCATGGCTGCCAGACAGCTGCGAGCGGATGCTTTTCCACTCATGAAGCAACTCTACGATTCGGGCAAGCCTAGAGCCTACTTTTTGGAAAATGGAATAATGTTCCAGAAGCGTAAATTTACAGATTTACAGCGTTTTCGGGATGCCTGCTCTTCGTATTTGAATGATGCTTAATAATATTAATTTACTGCAGTTGTGTAAACTTGCTCAAACTTAGCTAAAGGCACTAAAGTTAACTTAAGCAATTTCACTGTTGCATACATGAACATACAAGGTCTATCCTATGATAAACTTGTAGAGTTTGAGCAATATTTCACTAACGCAGCCTTGTTATGTTTTGTTGAAACATGGAAGTATGATGCACAAATGTCTGCTTTTATATGCCCAGGCTTTAAAATGTATTATGCCAATCAAAAAATATATAATCCAAGAGCTTTCCGAAACTCGGGTGGCATCACTGTATATGTTCGAAATAATATCGTCAGATTCGTTACACGTGTAGGTGATAAAAACACTTCTGATTTTTTGTGGTTGAAAATTTCTAAAACTTTTTTAAAACTAGACAAAGACCTTTTTATATGTGTTGCCTATATACCGCCTCCAAATTTTCCTCGTCATATTGCCTGTAATGTTGATTTGTTCGATTCTTTAGCAAATCAAGTTCTTTCATTTAAGTGTAAAGGTTATGTGATTATTGTCGGGGATTTAAATTCCCGTGTTGGCCTGCAAAATTGTGTACCATTGTATGCAGGTATTGCTCCATCTAATGTGTTGCCTAGGTTAAATGAACCTGCGCTAAAGTTGCCTAAACGAAATAGCCAGGACCCTATTGTTATTACTCCGTTTGGCAGAAAATTAATTGAAGTTTGCTCAGCTTGCCAATTATGCATTTTAAACGGCTGTTGTGGAAATGATAAACATCTGGGAAGGTATACAAATGTCAGGCAAAGCAACACTGGGACAATATATGGCAGTAGCGTTGTTGATTTTGTACTATGCGATTTGAAATTACGGAATTTAGTTTGTGAGTTTGATATTTGTCCCGAGTTTACTGTAAAACAGAATAATGATGAAAGGCCAGAATTTTCGTCTCACCGCCCAATTTGGTTCGCATTAAAATGCAGCTCAACTAGTCAGAACCAAATTACTTCTGAGCCAAAATTCTTTTTGAAATTTGATTCGAGTCGATCAATGGATTGTATCAACTATTTGTCTTCTTCTTTTACAACTAACCGAATTGAAGATATTACAACTGAGTGTAGGTCAGCTGAAAGATCAACTGATATAAATAACTGTGTAGTCCAAGTTACTAATTTGTTTAATGACATGGGCAATCTGTGTATAATTGAAAAAAAAGTTGTGAATCATTCTTCCCAGGTTTGGTGGAATAACGCTTGTACTGTAGCAAAAAAACAATTTTTTATTGCTGTAAAAGAGTTTAAACGGTTTAAGTGCCCATCAACTCGATTTGACTTTGTTAATAAACGAAAAATACTAAGACATACCATTAGGCGCACCAAAAGGCTATATTTTTTAAAACAGTGTGAAAAATTAAACTCGCTTAGCAAACCCGATCCTAGCTCGTACTGGCGAATTCTGTCACCTCTGCGGGAGGGTCATGAGCAACCATCGTCTGAAGTATTTGTTCATTATTACAAGAGTTTGTATTGTGGTTCGCAAACAACACATAACCCTGAAATTGATAATTTTGTAACTGAGTATACTTCTACTGATAGAAGTTGTGAAATTCTTGATTCCCCTATTTCTTGCGCAGAAATTGAAAAGTTCGTAAAACAGTTAAAGATCAAAAAAAGCCCTGGACTGGATAATATTTTTAATGAACAAATTAAACTTATATTTCCTTTTATAAAAGTTCTGTTAGCTGAACTATTTAACGCAATTTTGAGGGTTAGTTGTTATCCGTCTGATTGGTCGAGAGCAATCATTGTATCGATATACAAATCAGGTGATTGTCTGGACCCCAATAATTACCGTGGTATATCTCTGCTAAGTAACCTTGCGAAACTATTTGATAATTTATTGCTATCAAAACTAAATGCCTGGTTGAAACGTGGCAACCTGTATAATCCGTACCAAATTGCTTATAAGACGGGATCCTCAACAACAGACTGCCTGTTTATCCTCCAATGTTTAGTAGATTCTTTTCGGCACCAAAGCAAAAATTTATTCTGCGCATTTGTAGATTTTTCAAAAGCCTTTGATAAGATATGCAGAAACTCGCTTTTTTACAAATTTGCGCTGCGAAACATCTCGCCGAAGTTTTTGTCTATGACTTCTTATGTCTATGTATGCAAATACGAAATCTTGTGTTAGAAGTAGAGAAAACGATTCGTTCGAGTCGGCAATGGGTGTTCAGCAGGGAGCCGTTCTGTCCCCAATGTTGTTTAATTTCTATATCAGTGATCTACACGAATTTTTTGTAGACAATGGACTTACTCCTATATCTTTACATAACACTGTATTGTATTGTTTATTCTATGCAGATGATTTGGTCTTGTTTGCTGAACGAGAGCAGGATTTGCAAAAATTGCTGGACGCCCTAGAAAGCTATTGCCAACTGTGGGACTTAATTGTCAATGTGAACAAGACCAAGGTTATTTGCTTTCGATCAAATACACGTCGAAATATAACTGCTCAATTTAGTTTCAGATCATCTAATGTGCAAGTAGTAGAATCTTTTAAATACCTTGGTTTGGAACTCTGTCCTAGTGGTGTTACTATAAATACTACTGTAAAAGGACGCGTTAGTATTGCACAATTTTCTATGCAATACCTTCTTCACCTAACGACTAGTTTTTGGTCTTTAAACTTAAAAAATAAACTAAATTTATTTGATACATTAGTAACATCAGTTTTGCACTATGGATGCGAAGTTTGGTCTTTTTTAATGTTGTCAGACAACAGTTTCTCACTATTACATAATCAGAATGATATAACTGAAAAAATTCATTTGAACTTTTTAAAATTGTTACTCGGAGTGAAAGTTACTACTCCAACAGTCGCGGTTTACGGAGAAGTTGGTCGCTTTCCATTGATAACGTTTAAATTTTTAGCTATGTTAAAATATTGGGTAAAAATATTAGGCAAAGATGAATGTAGTATTGTGAAACAAGCATATTATTCAATGTGTGTATCTTGTATGCAAAATCCAAGCTGCAGATCTTGGGTAACTAGTCTAATCATTTTACTCAGAAAACTCAACCTAACTAGGTTTTGGGTTGACCAAACCATTGATAATCCCCAAGATTTTGTGCGAATCTGCCGTAAACGTTTGATCGATTTTTTCTTGGTTGCTGATTGGAAACCAGAACTTATCAGACTTCCTAGTCTTGATTTCTATGTAATGCACAAAGCTACTTTTGGATATGAAAAGTACCTTTCAATTCAAATGAATTCTAATCACCGAAAATGTTTGCTTAGATTTAGACTCAGAAGCCATGACCTAGAAATAGAGCGCGGCCGCTGGGACCGTAGAGCAACGCACCGTGTTCCACGAGATCAGAGGATATGCAAACTGTGTAATTTAAATGTTGTTGAAAATGAGGAACATTTCCTGACTGTATGTCCTGTGTATGCCAATATTAGACCTTCTTGCTTTAATTCCAACAGTAATACGAATGTTGATTTTGTCAGGTTGATGAGCTCAATTGATGCAACCTTGGTCAGAAGTTTAGCAAAATTTATTTATTTAGCTTTTGAACGCAGAAGCGTTTTGTACCAAGCTTTTTAACGAACATTAACCAAAACTCGATTCAAGGGCAAAAAATCTGTTAGTTATTATCTTGCAAATTGCAGCATTTGACAATCTATTATTGAAAATTGACTGTTCACCATGTTGATGTTTTCACTACTTGTTGTTTAACTGGCATATTAAGTCCCTGCATGGGACGTTATGCATGTATTCTTTTATTAAATCATCATCATCATCATCATCATCATCATACACTTCGTGTCTACTTTAAACTAGCTTAATCTCACCTACTCTAACTACATACGTGGTACGTACAAAAACATGCTGCATGATGTTAAGCATCCCGCTGCAACGAACCATTCGGCTCAAAAGTTACGCCTTGATCTGAGCTGAGCAAATCTGCTCTAAGATGCGATAAACAGTGTTCTCTAATGGCTCTTATATACTGCTGCTGAAACATCCCGGTGCCGATTTTGAAAAAGTACATTACTACAGCACTGTGCATCGATTATTGATTTTTCTGCATATACGCAGACAAAAATCAGCAGGCAGCTCCCAAGCTGAAAATACACGTAAAACATACTGGCTATGCAGCCTGCTCAGTAGCGGTAAACGCTACGAGCAATTAAATTCAAAACAATAGTTTCTTCTCTAGAAGGAACAAAAATTGGTTGGACGAGCCAGTACCTACACAGCAGACATACAAAATGTCAAAATCGAATGAACAACACATTTTGAATGATTTTAACACATTTTTAACATAATTTTAACACAGTACAGTTTTAACATATTTTTAACATAATTTTAGCATGCCTTTAAAACCATTTTAGATTTTAACATAATTTTAACATATTTTAACATATTTTCAACATAATTTTAACATTAACATATTTTTAACATTATTTTAAAATACTTTTGACTTTGGTCCCCCTCAGCAATTTGTCCCCTCTACTCGGATAAAAAGTTTGGGTAGACAAATTTCGAAAATTTTCGGGCAAAAAGGCATGTTAGGCCGTGTTTACATTGAGCTTTTTTTCAGCTGCTCGACCAGCTGAAAAAAAGCTGCAGCTTTTTTTCGCCATTTCCGGCTTTTTTCCAGCTGCTCAAACAGCTGCAAAAAAGCCGGAAACGGCGAAAAAAAGCTGGAACTGCAGCGTTGTCATGACAACGGAGCAGCTAGTCTATAGTGACCGCTGCAGCTTTTTTCAGCTGCTCGAGCAGCTGAAAAAAAGCTCAACGTAAACACGGCCTTAGCCTCTCCCTCAACTTGATTGTGGCTACGCTACTGGATTCACATGATTTACAAAATCTGTCGAAAATCAAAACAAAGACAACAGACACACGTACACAAATAAAAATACAATAAGCACCAATAACAAATTTTCAAAAACTCACTAACTTCTGCTGTCCTGCCCAAGAAATACCACAGTGAGAGTCAACAAATGCAATGTAAAAACAATGGCGACCAATTTCGCACAAAATTAACACAATTTTAGCATGTACATATTAAAAACATGTTAAAATCATATTAAAAAATTTAGCATGTTGTTAACATATTTGAAAAACATGTTAATTCTATTCAAAAAAATTAACATGCTTTTAGCATAAATTTAACATACATGTACATGTATGTTAAATTTATGTTTAAAATCAGGCTGGTGGCCTGTGCGAGACTGAAGCGGGGGGGAGAAATTATTTTCAATTCTAATTCGCTTCCTACCCCATCTTTTAATAAAAATATGAAACCCCCATCGTCAGCCATGCCCCCAATCTGATCTCTAGCCCCCAAAATAGCTGTCGCCCCTTTTAATAAAAATTTGAAGTGAAATTATTGGTGTTAAAACCCTAAGGGGTCGAATAAGTCGGAAAAATGGCATTTTTTCGACTAATGATCCCGAGTCCCCCTATATCCCCCAAACCCAGGGGGGTCAAAATTGAACGCTCTTTCGAATAGGCTAGGTTAGAAGTTTGTAGGATGCAAGCTTTAGCTGGAAATCAAACTTTGTCAAAAAATTAAACTTTACATGAAATTTTTTGCGCAAAACTGGATTTAGGCAAAAATACTGAATCAAATTAAAACCTGCCGCTACCATTGGAAGAGCAACTTCTAAGCTACTAAATGCTGAAAAAATTTTGTAAATCGGTTCAGGCTTTGAAAAGTTACAAAACGTTTTCTGAAGCTACCCGAGCCAGGCTGATTGAAGCGTTACAGCACAGGTAAGGTACAGTGCAAATTTCGATCCATAGCTGAGAATTTTTTTTAAATATGGAGCTGATAGGTGTACTTTAGTGCAGCAAATTTATTTTTGATGCTTATTAGCAGGTTTTCCCATAAAATTAGGCCTCAGGCTTAGGCTTAGGCTTAGTGCTTAGGCTTAGTGCTTAGTGCTTACATAGGTTAGGCTTAGGCTTAGTGCTTAGGCTGAGGCTTAGATTGAGCTCTCCTTCCTGCAAGGCTCATCACATGTGAGTGTGCGGCCCGAATTCACATACTAAGAGTTATTCACATACTAACACTGAGCGTTTGCTAAGTGTTCGCGCTTAATTTGTACTAAACTGTTATTCACAAAATAAACGCTTAAAAATTAGTGTTATACTAAACTTAGCGTTTAGCAACTTCTGTGCTTAGTTTTGGCTTTGGCTTGGAGTGCGCTCCCTGCTTGATGTGGATCCGGAATTTGTTATTTATCGGCATATCCATTTGGTATTTATAAATCCGATTGTAGATTTATTTAAATTACTATTTCTTAGTAATAATATATATTTTTCTCGAACTATACATTTGTAAAAAATGTTTTCAGCAGGTGGATTCCTGAAAAATGCAAAATCAGCTCTACATGTTTCAGGGGGCATATCGTGAAAAATATAAATTTTCAAATAAAAGTTCTTGAAGAAAAATTACTTCGATTAAGATGCTCTACTCAAAAATGTAAAAAAACGAATTTGGACAACAGTGCATTTTTTATTTTTGGCGATTAAACGAGCAAAATGGATCGAATTGGTCGGAAAATGTCACTAATATATCCTAAATTGCATGCCCTTTCTTCCCATGGCGGCCAAAAACCACCCCCACTCTCCCTATCCCTTCCTCACACCACCCCCTAACTAAGCGCTTAGCGCTTAGGAAGCTCCCGATGTCCCTAAACTTAAGCGCTTAATTCTAAGCCAAACACTAAATTTTAAGTATGTGAATACAAAATTGATACGCTAAGTTAAGCGTTAGTGTTTGCTAAGCGCTTAAATAAACACTAAGGCCCGAATTCACATACTAAGAGTTATTCACATACTAACGCTAAGCGTTTGCTAAGTGTTAGCGCTTAATTTGTACTAAACTGTTATTCACATAATAAACGCTTAAAAATTAGTGTTATACTAAACTTAGCGTTTAGCAACTTTTGTGCTTAGTTTTGGATTTGGCTTGGAGTGCGCTCCCTGCTTGATGTGGATCCGGAATTCGTTATTTATCGGCATTTTCATTTGGTATTTATAATTCCGATTATAGATTTATTTAAATTACTATTTCTTATTAATAATATATATTTTTCTCGAACTATAAATTTGTAAAAAATGTTTTCAGCAGGTGGATTCCTGTGAAATACAAAATCAGCTCTACATGTTTCAGGGGGCATATCGTGAAAAATATAAATTTTCAAATAGAAGTTCTTGAAGAAAAATTACTTCGATTAAGATGCTCTACTCAAAAATGTAAAAAAAACGAATTTGGACAACAAAGTGCATTTTTTATTTTTTTGCGATTAAACGAGCAAAATGGATCGAATTGGTCGGAAAATGTCACTAATATATCCTAAATTGCATGCCCTTCCTTCCCATGGCGGCCAAGAGCCTCCCCCACTCTCCCTACCCCTTCCCCACACCATCCACTAACTAAGCGCTTAGCGCTTAGGGAGCTCCCGAGGTCCCTAAACTTAAGCGCTTAATTCTAAGCCAAACACTAAATTTTAAGTATGTGAATACAAAATTGAAACGCTAAGTTAAGCGTTAGTGTTTGCTAAGCGTTTAAATAAACACTAAGTATGTGAATAACACTTAGCGCTTATAAGCGCTAACACTTAGTGTAAACACTAACTTTAAGGGGGCGCTCCGGGAATCGGGGGTTACATCGAAACTTGGTCAAAAAGTTGGCAAAAGTCAAACTTTACTATACATATAAATAGTATGGCACAAAAGAACACTGGAGGCAAAATTTCAAATCACGTGATTATGTCACGTGACTCCCAGAGCACCAAACGTGAGTGAATTTTCGTCAAACCATAACTCTGCTTATACTTTGCGTATAGTCACACTTTATATACCAAAATGTAGCTTATGTGCTTCTCTAGTTGAACATTATTTTGGTTTTTAACATTTAGGTCGGGTTTGGATAAAAAATGTCATTATGTGTTTTCGAAGTCGAACTCTGAGCAATAAAATTCATATAAAAAAATTTCTAAGCTTTAATTTAAAAAACTAAAAAATTGTTCAACTGCGCAGAGCCTAAGGCTATAATTGTGCAAAATTTTGTAGAAAAATATTTTACCAGCATCTTATAATCGAATGCCGAAAAATTGGTTTTGTATTCACACAGCCTACATTTGAGTCTGCTGCTTCTGAAAATGGTTTGTTGTGCGATTTTTTTGCACAGAACGCAATAAAATTGTTTTAATTTTTCACTACGACTAATAAAACCTACGTATCGTCTGTTTGGAAAACCTAAAAAAGCGTTAATGCACTGGCTTACTTGCTGAATTTGTGTAAAAGTAAAATAAAATAAGTAAATTGTCCAATTTTTTCCAAATTTTTTGCTATGGAGATATGCACGTCAAAACATCAAAAATAGTATTTTGGGCAACTTTCCTTCAAGAATGATATGTTATTTTAGCTGTTTTTAAAAAATACGGCCCAAATCCTTGATTCCTGGAGCGCCCCCAAGGGGGCGCTCCGGGAATCAAGGATTTGGGCCGTTTTAGCTGTTTTTAAAAAATACGGCCCAAATCCTTGATTCCTGGAGCGCCCCAGGGGGCGCTCCGGGAATCAAGGATTTGGGTCGTATTTTTTAAAAACAGCCAAAATGGCCTATCATTCTTGAAGGAAAGTTGCCCAAAATACAATTTCTGATGTTTTGACGTGCATATCTCCATAGCAAAAAATTTGAAAAAAATTGGACAATTTACTGATTTTATTCGACATTTACACAAATTCAGCAAGTAAGCCAGTGCATCAACGCTTTTTGAGGTTTTGCAAACAGACGATACGTAATTTTTATGAGTCGTAATGAAAAATTAAAACAATTTTATTGCGTTTTGTGCAAAAAAATCGCACAAGAAACCATTTTCAGAAGCAGTAGACTCAAATATAGGCTGTGTGAATACA
The DNA here is from genome assembly GCA_030248245.1 of Trissonchulus sp. WLG1_4. Lineage (NCBI taxonomy): Eukaryota > Metazoa > Nematoda > Enoplea > Enoplida > Ironidae > Trissonchulus > Trissonchulus sp. WLG1_4. The sequence continues at coordinate 62,800 of JASANF010011490.1, forward strand.
AAACCAATTTTTCGGCATTCGATTATAAAATGCTGGTAAGATATTTTTCTACAAAATTTTGCACAAGTATAGCCGTAGGCTCTGCGCAGTTGAAAAATTTTTTAGTTTTTTAAAATAAAGCTTAGAAATTTTTTTATATGAATTTTATTGCTCAGAGTTCGACTTCGAAAACACATAATGACATTTTTTATCCAAACCTGACATATATGTTAAAAACCAAAATAATGTTCAACTAGAGAAGCACATAAGCTACATTTTGATATATAAAGTGTGACTATACGCAAAGTAGAAGCAGAGTTATCGTTTGCCAAAAATTCACTCACGTTTGGTGCTCTGAGAGTCACGTGACATGATCACGTCATTTGAAATTTTGCCTCCAGTGTTCTTTTGTGCCATAGTACATATATGTATCGTAAAGATTGACATTTGCCAATTTTTTTGCCAATTTTCTATGTAACCCCTGATTCCCGGAGCGCCCCCTTAAGGTGGTAGTAACGATTTCGACGATTTCTTACATTAGAAATTAGAGAAATCTTTTTTTCGAAGCGAATAGTAAACTAGTCTAAAAGTAATCATAATTTTATGAAACTAGATCAAAATATACACAAATAATATTTTATTCAGTTCAAAATGTACAAGATAAGACTAGCTACCACGTTGGCTTACTGTTTAGCAAGCCAATTTAGTAGCTAGCCTCAAACTAAGAATTTTGACAAATAAAAAAAAACCAACATCACAATTTTAGTCTAGTTTACAAAAATTATTGCGGTTTTCTGTGAGTTTCAAAATTGCAACAAAAACGTGCTTCAAAGTTATATCGTCGAAATCGTTACTACCACCTTAAGCGTTAGTGTTAGTATGTGAATACGGGCCTAAGTATGTGAATAACACTTAGCGCTTAAAAGCGCTAACACTTAGTGTAAACACTAACTTTAAGCGTTACACTTAGTATGTGAATACGGGCCTGCGTGTGCGTTTTCAAAAATACTCAAATTTAACCTTAGATTAGGATTTAGGCTTAGGCTTAGGCTCAGGCTTAGTCCCAGGGTGATTATCGGGCTTAGTTTGGGCTTAGGCTGAGGCTTAGGCTTAGTTTTATAATTTTGAAATTTATATGTTTATGGGATGAGCCTTGCAGGAAGGAAAGGCACGTGAGGCTTAGGCCCGTATTCACATACTAAGTGTAACGCTTAAACTTAGTGTTTGCACTTAGTGTTAGCGCTTATAAGCGCTAAGTGTTATTCACATACTTAGTGTTTATTTAAGCGCTTAGCAAACACTAACGCTTAACTTAGCGTTTCAATTTTGTATTCACATACTTAAAATTTAGTGTTTGGCTTAGAATTAAGCGCTTAAGTTTAGGAACCTCAGGAGCTCCCTAAGCGCTAAGCGCTTAGTTAGTGGATGGTGTGGGGAAGGGGTAGGGAGAGTGGGGGAGGTTCTTGGCCGCCATGGGAAGGAAGGGCATGCAATTTAGGATATATTAGTGACATTTTCCGACCAATTCGATCCATTTTGCTCGTTTAATCGCCAAAAATAAAAAATGCACTGTTGTCCAAATTCGTTTTTTTACATTTTTGAGTAGAGCATCTTAATCGAAGTAATTTTTCTTCAAGAACTTCTATTAGAAAATTTATATTTTTCACGATATGCCCCCTGAAACATGTAGAGCTGATTTTGCATTTCTCAGGAATCCACCTGCTGAAAACATTTTTTACAAATTTATAGTTCGAGAAAAATATATATTATTAATCAGAAATAGTAATTTAAATAAATCTATAATCGGATTTATAAATACCAAATGGAAATGCGGATAAATAACGAATTCCGGATCCACATCAAGCAGGGAGCACACTTCAAGCCAAAGCCAAAACTAAGCACAAAAGTTGCTAAACGCTAAGTTTAGTATAACACTAATTTTTAAGCGTTTATTTTGTGAATAACAGTTTAGTACAAATTAAGCGCTAACACTTAGCAAACGCTTAGCGTTAGTATGTGAATAACTCTTAGTATGTGAATTCGGGCCTTAGTGCTTAGGCTCAGGCTTAGTAGATGGTCAGAAAAGGCTTTGTTTGCATCAAATCAAAAAACACTCGCTACTGTGGAATCATAAATAAAGCTGCACTTTTAAACCGAAACTGACTGTCAGTCCCAGCTTGCTGCTGAGCATCAGTGACGTTTGTAAATCGTATTTATGGTATTCGCTTTCAGTTAAAATAGCTACTTATGCCTAATGATGCTTAATTTTATATGAAAATGTAATTAATTTATTGTATATGCGAAAAGAATGTAAAAATTTTTTGAAATTGAATTTTTTCGAATAGGTATAAATCAACGTTTTTTCGCTTGGAAAGTGCTAAAAATGAACTCAAAGTATGCGAAAACCTATAAAAACGTGTTTTCACGGTGAAAAAATGTCAGTTTGAATTTCTTCCCCCCCCGCCTCAGTTGCGCCGGCCTGTGCTTGCAAAATACATGTTAATTTTATGTTAAAATTTTAGCATATTTTTACCATGTTTTTCACACATGTCAATTTCATGTTAAATCAAATCTAATTAACATGATTTTAACATGTTTTTAAATGGTGGTTTTCCTGTGTTTTTTAGAATTCTGAAATAAAATTTGCACTGAAAATGAAATTTTAAGCAGGACTTGCCGAGAAACCAGAGTGAACGCGGGGGTCTGGGGCGGCAGCCCCCAGAAAAAAAGTTTAGAAAATTTTGATTTTTGGGCCAAATTTGTTGAATTGGAGACGTATTGGAAATTTTTTCCGGCGAACCCGCAAAAACCAAAGGGGGGACCCTAGTTGAATTTTTCTTATGAGTTGGTCAAAAAGGGGGGGTTCAGACCCCCTCTGAACCCCCCCCCCTGGATACGCCCTTGCTCTAAACTATCCAAAAACAAATAGCCATTTTGGCTTCAAAGGGCAGCCTAAGCTCACTTCCAAAAACACTGAAAATGCAATTTTCAAGAGGTATAAATGGTTAAATGGATTATTGCCATTTTAAACACAACAGCAACAAGTTAAGGCTTAAACAAAGCAAATCAAATCAAACTCAAATTATATACTAGCAAATTTGCGACAACCTTTCAAATTTAGTTTAGATAAATATCACAATAACTAAGAATAAGCTCATAACACTGCTTTTTTAAACGTTCTTCGAAAACATTGGGTGTATGTAGGTGTAGCGACCACATTAGAAGATAAATTATTCCATAAACTGCACACTCGGTTAGTAAAAAAGTTTTTAGAAACATTTAAACGACAAAGCGGTATTGGGAGTTTCCATACGTGACCGCGAGTAGTTAGGTTATTCGATAAAGTGAAAAAATTTTCAGGTTTTAGAGCTGTAAAACCTAGCAAAATCTTATACGTCATTACCAGATGACGAATTATGCGTCGAAAACACAGAGGTTCTAAATTAGTTACACATAAACGTTCACGATAACATATGTACAGCAGACATATTAGGAATAAATTTAGTAAAGCGCCTTTGTACTGACTCGATTTTAATATCGAAAGAGGTCATAGGTGACCAAATCTCGGTGCCATATTCCAAGATTGGTCTAGCGTAAGTTTTAAACTTGTCAACGTGAAACTTCATGTCTTTACACAAAAACTTTTTATGAATTAAAAAGGAAATTTTAGAAGCTTTTAAGGCTATATCTGTGCAATGGTCAGTAAACTTCAAATTTTTTGAAATTTTTATGCCAAGATCTTTTACATAATCAGATTTCCCTAAAACAAAATTCCCTAGACAAAAATTATAACATGGGTTTGCAAAACCAAAATGTAATACTGAGCATTTATGATACGCAAGGGACAATTGCCATTCATTACACCAATTAACAACTCTCTCTAAATCAGCTTGAAGAGCAATTGGAGACGTTTTAGGCAGGAAAGAAAAATATATTTTAGCATCATCGGCATATAGTTTAACTTTTGAGTTTTGAACACAGTTGGCTAAGTCATTAATAAAAATTAAGAATAAAGTCGGACCGAGGACGGAGCCTTGGGGGACACCCGAAATCACGGGAGCCCAATCAGAGAAAGAATTGTTGACTTTCACACGCTGATATCTGTTAGATAAAAAGGCCTGAATCCAGGCGAGTAAAGGATTTTGTATACCAATTGAGCTCAATTTATATAAAATATTAACATGGGAAACAGAAGTAAAAGCCTTTTGAATATCAATGTACACCGCATCAACGCACAAGCCTTTATCAATCATAAAGACATCTTGCAGATAAGAAATCAACTGGGTTATTGTAGAACGACCTTTCATAAAACCAAATTGGTTTTCCGATGTAATATTTTTGGAAACACAGAAAGCAACAAGTTTTTGGTTCACAATTGACTCCATAATTTTGGATGCTGCACAAGTCAAACTGATGTCCCTGTAGTTGCTAGGATCAGAAACAGATCCTTTTTGCTTAAAAATAGGAATAATAGTGGCATTCAGCCAATCTAACGGTAATTGGTGACTGTAAAAACAGATATCAAAAATAAATGATAAAGGTTCAGCAAGATAAACACCATACTTATGGTAGAAAAAGGCGGGTACACCATCAACACCCGAACATGGTTTCAGAGCAGACAAAGCAGCATAAACAGAAATTACATCAAACTCAACATGACTCAGGGTTTCATGTAACTGCTCGCAATTGGGATAAGGGTGACTATTATCTGGTTGTAAATTTTTTGAAAACTGATTTAGAAGAAGATCGGCTTTTTCGGAGTCAGAAACAAAGGTACGATTTTCTGAGACTAAAGCAGGGATTGAGGGTTTGCATCGCATTTTTTTGTTTACGTACGAGAAGAAACTCTTTCGAGCCATGCGTCAATAATTTGTTTTCAAACTGTAAGAGATGATTTCTTTGTTGTTGAATTAGAATACTAGTTAGCCTTTTAAATTCAAAATAAGAAAAATTATTAAAATCGCGACTATATTCTTTCCATGCACGTAATTGGCGCCAACGTATCAATTCAATTTTATCCGGCCAATTAAAACCATTTCGACGAACACAAAAAGGAACATAAGCATTAATAATTTGATTAATAACACACATAAATTTGTCCCAAAAACATTGACTAGTCAGTTCATCAGTACAGTTACTCGACCAAAAATAGCTATACCAATCAAAATTACACAATGTCTGGGCAATAGATAGGCTATCCGCTTTGACAAAATTGAAAAGGTAAGATGACTGATTAGTTTCGCTAAGACTTAGATTTATTTGTATCATGCAGTGATCACTTTTGCACGGCTCACGAGTTGAGCAATTGAGAATTAGTCCAAATTCGTTACAAAAAATTAAATCTAAGATACTGGGAGGATTAAACCTGGTGAAATTTGAAACCTATAATTGTTAGCATAAGTTTAGCAGAATGAAAACCGAAACATAGTATAGTGTAATTGGTCATCCAATGTAACTACATGCTATAACATGCGGGTACGAATACAGGACTAGTAGAAAGAGTTTTTTTTTTATTTTTAAAGATTCACTGAGACGATATTGCTGCTTTCTCACACACCCCCTCAGCTGAAGGCTCTGTGACCGCCATTCCGAGTTTATCGCGTAGGAATTGGAACTTAGGTTTGAACAGGGGTTTTGTGAAAATGTCTGCCAGCATTTCTTCGGTAGGACAGTATCGTAAAGTTATTTCCCCGGACTCCACTTTTTCTCGAATGAAGTGGTACCGAACATCGACATGTTTAGTTCGCTTGTGGCCCACTGGATTTCGTGCCATCGCTATGCACCCTTGATTATCTTCCCATAAAATAGTAGGTTTTTCTTGCGCTTGCCGAAGCTCACCTAAGAGTCGGCGTAGCCAGACCGCTTCCTGGCTTGCTTGACTGGCTGCGATGTACTCTGCTTCTGTGGACGAAAGTGCAACACAGCCTTGTTTCTTGCTGGCCCAGCTTATTGGTCCTCCAGTCAGCTTGAATACCCACCCAGTATTAGACTTTCGACCAACGTTGTCGCCTGCCCAGTCCGCGTCGACATAACCTTCTAAGCAAACTCCGTTCTCACCCAACTTGGTAAAGCACAAGCCCAAATGTGCCGTACCTTTTAGGTAGCGAAAAATCCGTTTGACCGCGGTCCAATGCTCCTGACTCGGGTTAGACATGTTCTGACTTACAAAGCGAACTGCCGCAGCTAAGTCAGGCCGAGTTGCAGTTGTGGCATAGACTAGCATACCTACTGCTGACTGGTATAGCTCTTTGGACTCGCCATCAAGTTGCTCTGCTTTGATTTCTTTATAGGTATCCAACGGAGTAGTGACTGGCTTGCAGTCTCGCATGCCAAATTTGTCCAACATCTCTTGAATGTACCTTTTCTGGCTCAGTTTTAAGGTACCTTGGTCCCGATTGCGATGAACCTGCACCCCAAGGCAATAATGCAGTTCACCCATATCACTCATCTTGAACTGCGACTTTAAACTTTCTTTTGTTTCTGTGAGAATCTTGTTACTGGCAGCAGCCAAAATCAAATCGTCAATGTATACTGCCAAAATAATCAGCACAGTCTCATCTTTAGCTACTTTTACGTATACGCAAGAATCAGCCTTGCATTGGAGAAATCCACTTTGTTTCAGGAAGGTGTCAAGGGTTTTGTTCCAGCAGCGGGCTGCCTGTTTCAGACCGTACAGGCTCCTCCTCAATCGACACACTAAATGTTCTTGCCCCGGCTGCACGTACCCTTCTGGCTGTACCATGTAAATTTCTTCACTTAATGAACCGTTCAAGAAAGCCGTCTTGACGTCCATCTGATGAAGCTCCATATTGTGCTGTACCGCGACGGCAAGGATGCATCGGATTGAGTTATGGCGGGCAACTGGTGAGAATGTTTCCTCATAGTCAATTCCAGCCTCCTGCGTGAAACCTCTAGCTACTAAACGTGCTTTGAATCGATCAACGCCACCGTCAGCCGTGTACTTGACCTTAAAGATCCATTTACAGCTAACAGGTACCCGGTCTTCTGGCAACTCTACAAGTTCCCATGTTCCGTTCTCCAACAGAGACTGGTACTTATCGAATGCCGCTTTTTTCCACTCGTTGCTCCATGGACCGTTGTGTGCTTCGCGCATTGTTTTAGGTTCGTGTATCCGAACGGCAAGCATGGCTTCGCTTTCTGCCGCTTTCGCATCTCCATCCTCATGGTCGAATGTGTCTTCCAAAAATACCACATCCTGTGACCTAATGGCCTTGCGATTCGACAGCTGGAACAATTTGTAGCCCTTGCTTCCATCGCAATACCCGACGAAACGACATGGGATCGCTTTTGCGTCCCACTTCTTCCTGTACTTCTTATGCAGATGCACGTAGGCGATGCACCCAAACACCCTTAGATGGCTTACATTTGGCGTTTTTCCGGTCCAAACTTCGAATGGAGTTTTTCTGTCATCCAGCGCCTTTGTCAGACACCGATTACGCACATATACTGTCGTATTGACCGCTTCTGCCCAGTATCCAGCAGACAAACAGGCACCTTTGAGCATGCTCCTTGCGCTTTCTTGAATAGTTCTATTCATCCGCTCTGCGACGCCATTCTGCTCTGGCGTATCAGGCAACGAAGTCTGCCGTTGAATTCCATGTGTTGAGCAATACAAGATAAATTCATTTGAGGTATATTCTCCGCCGTTATCACTCCGCAGGACCTTCAGTGGTCGACCGTGAAATTGCGTGACATCCATATGGTACTCTTTGAACTTTGACAGAACCTCGTGCTTTCCTCGAATCATATACACTTTCGTGTATCTTGATTTATCGTCAATGAATGTTACGAAGTACTTTGACTTGCCAAATGACTCCTGTTCCATTGGACCGCAAACATCACTATGTACCAAATTCAAAATGTCACGTGCCCGTGTTCCCGGACCTGTGCATTTTTCCCACAATGCAACTAATGCATTGTGCCGGCGCAACAGCGTGTTGCAGGTCTCGATCCATGCCAGTGACTGCTTGCTTCCTCGATGCTTGGATTAGACTGCCATAGTTGAGGTGCCCAAATCTCGCATGCCACAGCTCTAAACTTGCTCCGCACCCGTCACCTACAGCCGCCACTGAAGCTAGGCATAGCACAGTACAACACAGTTTATACAGGTTAC